>CAUYQV010052631.1:0-14471 GCA_963574575.1 Galagoides demidoff
AAATGTTATTCTTAGCAAAGTATCTCAGGAATGGAAGAAAAAGTATCCAATGTACACAGCCCTTTTATGAAACTAATCTATAGCTCTCAAATGAAATTTACAACTTAATTCTAGCCCAAGAATATGGGGAGGGGGTGGGGAGGGGGAGGGGAGAAGGGCAGTTGGGTGGTGGGAAGGTGACCGGAAAGATCACCTATATATCTGTCTAACAAGGGTACAAGTGAAGTTTTCTAGAACTAGAATATAAATGTTTTGATACAATGACTAAGCAAATGACATGAAATTTATGTTAACCAGCTGATGAAAGTATTTCAAATTGTATATGAAAACAGTACAATGTACCCCATGCTTGCATTAATGTATAAAGCTATCAATTAATAAAAAAAGAAAAAAAAGAATTAATGTACACAATTATGATCTAATCAAAAAATTTTTTAGAACATTTCAAGTTAATATGAGGGTACAAATCTTTGGATCACATTGTTTTCATTTCCCAGGTAAACTTCAGTGAGTGGGCCAAAACTCTCTCCTTGTGCACATTAGGTGAGATTCTGACAATTGCACTCCTTCCTCCTACCAATTGCTCGCCCTTCTCATTCCACTATTCTCCCCTTTGCTAGACTATTTTTGCATTTTGCTCTTTGTATAAGCGTCTACGTGTTTATATAATGGTTTCATATTAGTATTGATTACATATTAGTATTGACTACACTGAATATTTTTTTTCATTCTTTAGATACTTTACTAAGAATAATGTGTTTCAACTTCATCCAGGTAAATGTAAGTTGTAAAATTTCTGTCTTTTCTTACAGCGGAATAGTACTCCATTGAATACATATGCCACAGATTGTTAATCCATTCATGGGTTGATGGGCATTTGGGTTGCTTACACATCTTGACAACTATGAATTGACCTACAATAAACATATTGGGTGCAAATGTCTTCATGGTCAAATGACTTTTGTTGTTCTAGGCAGATACCTAGTAATAGAATTGCAGGATCGAATGTGAGGTCCACTTTTAGTTCTCTGCTAATTCTACATACTTCTTTATTAGTTTGTAATCCCATCAGTAGTGTAGATGTGTACCCTTCTCTCCACAGCCACACCAGTATATGCAGATTTGGAACTTTTTGATGTGGGCTGATATTACTGGAGTTAAATGATATCTCAGAGTGGTTTTGATTTGTATTTCTTTGATAATTAAAGATGATGAGCATTTTTGTATGTGTTTGTTCATCATTTATCTGTCATCCTCAGAGAAGTCTCTTGCTCACTGATAAATGACAATGTTTTCTCTCTTCTTGTTGATTAATTTCAAGTCTCTGTAGATCCTAGTTATCCAGCCTTTGTCATATTTGTAACATGCAGAAATCTCTGATTCTAAAGGCTGTCTGTTTACTTTGGTGGTGGTACTTCTGCAAAGTAGCTTTTGAGCTTGATTGGATCCCAGTAATTTTTAGTGTTGCTGCAATAGCCGAGAGGGTATTCCTTACAAAATCTTTCCCCAGACCAATATTATCAAGTGTTTTCCCCACACTCTCTTCAAGAACTTTTATTGTTTCATTTCTAAAATTTAAATCTTTTTTTTGAATGAGAGTCAATTTTTGTTAGTGGTGAGAAGCGTAAGTCCAGTTTCTGTCTTCTACATGTCTTTTGAGTCAATTCTCTCACCACCATATATTAAATAGGGACTCTTTTTTCCAGTGCATGCTATTGTTAGGTTTACCAAATATCTAAAGGTTGGGTTCATCTCTATATTCTCTGTTCAACTGCATAGATCTGTGTCTCTGTTTTTGTGCCAGTACAATGCTGGTCTTGTTGTAAAACTTGAAGTCTGGTAATGTGATTCCTCCAGATTTGTTTTTATTTCTAAGAATTGTATTGTCTATTGAGGGTTGTTTCTGGTTCCACATGAAATGGAGTACTATATTTTCAAATTCTTCTAAGTACGACATTGATGCTTGATGGAGATTGCATTAAATATGTAGATTACTTTGAGTAGTATGGACTACTCAATGACATTAATTCTTTCCAGTTACAGGCATGGTATGTTCTTTCTTTTGTTAACATCTTCTGCTATCTCTTTTCTCAAGTTTTCATAATTCTTTTTATGGAGATATTTCACTTCCTTTGTTATATTCCCAGGCAACTCAACTTCTTTAGAGCTACAATAAAAGTTTTACAGTCTTTTATTCTTTCTTTTTTAAGACAGAGTCTCACTATGACACCCTCAGTAGAATGAAAAGACCCAGGGAAGTGGGGGCATGGCTGGCGGGGCGATGCAGCCTGCCTGGCAGGAGTCAGTCACGCTTGCAGGCAGCAAAGGCCCCAGGAAGTGGGAACAGCAACTGGGCATACAGCTGGGCACAGAATGCGCTGAATGGCAGGATCAGTCTGCACGCAGGAAACGTGGATCGAGCAGTTCTCCCAGTGAAGAACCAAGACAGGGGATTGGTCCCGCAAGGGTGGGGGAATGTTGCTCTTGGGTCTCCTCTTGCTGTCTCGGTGGGAAAGGGCTGGAGGGTGGACTGGAAACTCAAAATGGCAGTGCGAATGCCAGTTCCACTTTTCTGCCTGGGGAAGGGTGTTCCGAGTCTCAGCAGGGTCCCTCCACCCGTAGTAGACTTCCCTGTCAGCAGCTCTCACTCGTGGAGTGAGAGAATAGGTCCTCAGTTTGTCGATCGACTGTAGGAGACTCAGAGGAGTGGTTGATGAGGAAACAAAGGAAAAGCACACCTTTCTTGGGGGAGGGGACAAATGCTTTTCCTTTGGGGTGTATTATGTACCTGTAGATTGCCTTCCAGGAGTCGCCGCTTGCCTCAGAAGAGGTGTCCTGCCGGTAGCACTCTTCTCTCTCATCTGGGCTCCCAGTCTTCGACTTTGTTGGGTATTTTCTGGACTTTATCCTTTCCTCTGGACGGGAGCTTCTGTCAGAGGCTGGTACCTGTTGGCCATCTTGACCCCCTCTCCTTTATTTTGTATTCTTAAATGCTCTTCCTTGGATTTCCAGCTTGCCAAACTTCTTTCTGGGCTCAGTTGCCCGTCTTTGGCTTCATAGATTCTGATTCCATCCAGTTTTTCTTCCTTTGCTCAGGAGCCTCTGACAAGGGCTGCTACCAGTTGGCCATCTTCCCAGAACCCCCCCCCCCCCCGTATCTCTGGGGCTGCAGATTCTTGTCTCAATGTGTCAAAATCTTTGGTGATTTTGTCTTTGAATTCACTGAATTCTTGAGAGAACTTTTGAAATGCTCCTTGAATTTCTAATTCCAACTTTGCCTCTATTTGATTAATCTTATTTGTGATCCAAATTCTGAATTTGATTTCTGACATCTCAGCTATCTATTTATGAATGGGATCTTCAGTTGTGTCTGCCATATCTTTCCTTGGGGGTGTTGATCTACTCTGGTTATTCATGTTACCAGAGTTTTTCTGCTGATTCTGCTCCATGATAATTTTACACCGTTTGGCTAGATGAACAGATAAGGAGAAGTTGGATTGGGGGGTCTCCAGGGGTAGTGATTTACCAGCCCTTTGCCTAAAAGTTGGGAGTTGTGTCTGCACCTTTTCCCCTAGAGTTTTGCCAAGGACGTGTAGTGTTATGGCCTGAGAAACTGTGGGCCTGCTTGATGTGGTGGGGCTAATGTTTTCAGCTGGTCTCTGTCCTACCCTGGTGAATCAGTTACTCTGGGTTGAAGTCTCAGCTGTGGAGAAATACCAGCAATTAAGTCACCCTGCCCCCCACAGGTAACAATTGGAAAAGGGAAATCAAACCTTTCCACAACCAAACACCCAGGGTACCACTTTGGATAGTCCTCAGGTGATTGGCCCAGTTCAAGAGGTCCAAATCAATTGTCCCAGCCAGCATCGGTCTCTGATGGGAGAGTTCAAAAGGTCTCCAGCAACTAGATAGCAGGGATCTGCTGGCAGCTCAAGTATGACTCGCTCTGGTGCTCCATGAAGTCAGAAGGACCCACCCAGCAAATAAATTAGTCTGGGAAGGTTGATGCCTCCTTCCCTGCCTTGCACCTCTGTCACACTGAGTCAGTGGTAACCCCACAGGGTTATGACCCAATTCCTTCCAATGAGCAGATCCTCCAGGGGTTTGCGCCTGCCTGAGTCAGAGGGAGATCTATGTCTCCTCAGCCTGGCTGCCACTCTCTGCCAACTACCTGGCAGGGTGAGGTGGTGCCTGACAACCTTGGGTGCTTAATGGAGGCTGGGGCGGTTCACTCAGTTCCAACCCCACCCCTGATTGATGTTGCTGGCTGAACAGAACAGCTTTGCAGAATTTGTTTCTGTCCCTGCTATCTTGTCCTGTGGATCAGATGCTGTTTGAGGTCACAGAAACTGCAACTCAGTCCTGGTCTGGGCTGTCTGGTCTTGGGGAGGGTACGGTTAGAGTTCTCACTCAGCTGTCATTTCCAGCCACTTCCTGCCTGCCTTTGTCTCAGCTATGATCCATTGAGGGCCGGGTGCATCTCTGGCTCAGTAAAGCAGTCTTCTGGTTCAGCCCCACCCTGGGAGTCTTCTGTCTCTGCATGCACATATTCTAGTCCCTGGAATCTGCCCAGGCTGGTACAGCCTCAGGCATACCCTTTACTCATGGGGCCTGCGTTTCTGTTTCAGATCTGATCTGCCATTGACTGCCCATTTGGGAAAATGCCCAGCTTCCAAGTATTGATTTTGTATCCTGAGACACTGCTGTATTCCTTGATCAATTGTACAAGTTTTGAAGTTGAGTGCCTGGGATTTTCTAGGTGTAAGATCATGTCATCAGTGAAGAGTGAGAGTTTGATCTCCTCTTGTCTTGTTTGGATACCCTTGATATCCTTCTCTTGCCTGATTGCGATACCTAAGGCTTCCAATACTATGTTTAATAGCAGTGGAGACAGTAGACATGCATTCCTTGTTCTTGATCTGAGTGGAAATGTTTTCAGTTTTACGCCATTGAATATGATTTTGTTTGTGGGTTTGCTGATAATTGCCTCTATCAGTTTAAGAAATGTTCCTTCTATCCCTACTTTCTTAAGAATTCTGATCATGAACATATGCTGTATATTATCAAATATTTTTCTGCATCAATCAAGAGAACCATATGGTCTTTGTTTTTTGTTTTATTGATATGATCCCTTATATTTGTAGATTTGCATATATTGAACCAACCCCATAACCCTGGAATAAAAACAACCTGATCATGGTGTGTAATTTTTTTGATGTGTTGTTGAATTCTGTTTGCTAATGTCTTATTGAATATTTTTGTATCGATGTTCGTTAATGATATTGATCTATAATTTTCTTTCTTTGTTGGATCCTTACCTGGTTTGGGTATCAAGGTGATATTTGCTTCATAGAATGTGTTGGGAAGTATTCCTTCTTTTCCTATGCTTTGGGAAAGGTTGTATAATATAGGTACTAGTTCCTCTTGAAAGGTTTATAGAATTTGGATGTGAAGCCATATGATCCTGGACTTTTCTTTTTAGGGAGATTTTGTATTGTTGATGCTATTTCAGTGATTAATATAGGTCTATTCAAGATTTCTAATTCTTTCTTATTGAGCCTAGAAAGGTGGCATGCTTCCAGATACATTTCATTCATTTTAACAATTTGTCTGTTGATGGTATTTTCAACTGTATCTCCCTTGTAATCTCTTTGGAGAGTTGATCTTCTCTCATTTGTCAATGTTGCCAGAGGTTTTCTGCTGATTCCTCTCTATGTGTACTTTTAAGTTATTTATATGTTTATTATACTTTTTAAAGTTGGAATGTTAGGTTTTCCCTAAATACTAAATTAGAGTAAATCTAGTTGATGTCCCTTAGGCAAAAGACTAGAGATCTGTTTGGCAATTAAAATTGGGAGGCTAGAATTAGATTTGGAGTCCCCAGAATATGAAGCTCTGACCCCTGCACCAAAACTATTCGAATGAGGTGAAGCTTATATATATGGTTGGCCCTACCCAAACTCCCCAAGCTCCCTTTTGGAATGTAGCATGACAGTCTTTGAGAACTTCTCTTTCTTTCTTTAATCTGGGTTGGGTAGTGCTGGAGCTCAGGCTTCCTGGTCACTCTCTTAGGCTGGGGGCATCGTCTGGTTAGCACACAAGTCACTTTCAACCCTGTTTTAAAAAGTCACATTTTTGCCAAAATCCCTGCTGTACATTTGAAACACTGCAGCATCTGTTGTGGTGGCTGTAGGTGGAGACTCTACAGAATACACAATAGTTTCTGCTACTTAGTGCAAATGCCCCTTTTTTTCAACAAGTTCAGAAAGCTGTGGTTTTTCACCAGAGACCTGGCTGCAATGGAGTGAATATGCTTCAGCCATTTTCCTAAGCTTTAGGAGGGTATCTACTGCCCCTGAGTCCACTTTCCAGATTTTCCTAGGGCTGGATTTCCTCAGACTAGGCCTGTTTCTCTTCAAGTTGGCAGTAGTAGAGCAAGGGGAAGAATCACCTAAAGGAGACTGCCAGGCACAGACACAAGGTAGAGCCACTCCTAAGGGCAGGGAAAATGTTCCCCTAAGCAGGAGGGAGACTCAAGGGCAAATCTCCCTCTACAAATTCCAATAGAGTTCCCTCAGAGATTGTGCTAGACACATTAGGGGGACAGGGCCTGTCTCCCTTCTTTCTGTGGCCCGGTAAGTGTCTGTCCAGGTATGGTAAGAGAGCAAGAAACACCTATAACAGTTACTTTTGCAGTTGGGAACTTCTTTGCCTTTCTGGTGCCTGAAGGAGGGACATAACTTTCAGGCTATCTTGGCCAGGCTAGGCCTCTGCAGAGGGCAGTTTGTTGTTCAACCAAAGAATTATAGGGGATGGGGTTGTGGTCATAAGTCCTCTGGAGCCAAAATTGTCCCTTATTCTGCCAGGCAGGTTGGAGAGTGAGGAGGTAGATTCAGGAAAATTGAAACTTTTTGCCAATTATTGGACTCTCCCATGGGATGGCAGATCCATTCTATTCTCTGGGCTCCAGTCTGGTCCATTTTGCATCTGTCCTCTGTTCTTTTCTTTGTCTTTCACTTCTTTGTCCTCAGTTTTTCTCAAGGGAATGCTGAGCACCTTGATTACTTCACCTTGAAATCTACCTCTCCCCCACAATTCAAGTATTTTGAGTTCATTTCAGTCTAATTTTCTTCCTCTAGACTGGAGTTTCTGATGAAAGCTGCCTCTAGTCAGCCATCTTGCCACTCTCTCCTATTTCATTTAATCTTGACAACAGTGCAAGGAGTAGATTACTGTGATTTCCAATATGAGAAAATATGTTCAAAAAGATTCAGTGTCTTGCTCCAAGACGCACAAGTAGAAGGTGGCAGAGCCAAGAATTCCAACTCAAATAGATAGGCCTGCAAATTCAAAGTTTAAGTGGACCAGGACTTTTACATGAGAATGCATATTTCATGCAGGCCCTTCTACATTCAACCCACATAGTAGTGTGGTTCCCTTGAAAAAGTCCTAGGGAAATAATAGAAACTGATCTAAAACACATTGAGAGGCATTTTAAACTTCACACTATGAATGTTTTAGCCACAGTTCTCAAGCTAAAGAAAATTAGTTTGGTGAACAATGAATGAGTTAAACTTAGAATGGCAGATAAGACAAATAAATGGTCCCTTAGGATATATTTTGATACTGTACTCTTCTAAAGGACCAAAGATTCCTCAGGGAAAGTTGTACTTGGCTTTACCATGTATCAAAACAGCCAGAGGGGTCTTTGGATTCAGTGAACTCACACGTTGTGATTGAAGACATATCATAAAATAAAGTTCAGTTCTGTAAAACATAGATACTGATCCTATTACATTGTTCTTATAGAAAGACTCAAGATACTGGCGAAGTATCTTCTACATATTACATTAGTAACTATTTTCTGGAGTTCATTTTTAATCACATACATTTTTATACATATATGTTCAAAACTTGTCCAACAGCAAAAATAATTGTTTTTCTTGGAAAGTATTTCTATTTCTTTAATATATATTAAGATTTCAAAATTCAAGTAGTATAATTAGGTACCTGTGTAAGCAAAGTTGAAAGGCCTTGATAGAGGAACATGATGCTTGGGTGCCACAGTGGGATGTGAGGGATACAAGAAAACCCCATCATTGCTTAGCATCTCCACTAGTTCTTTATGCAGGGCATCTTCCATTGCTTTAAACTTTTTGTATTTTTCATTGTTATATTTGAGTTTGTCTTCCAACAAAGCCAACCCTGCAAAATGATAATATATATCAAGGTAATGTAAAAAATTTTATTTTAAATCTTGGTGTTCTTTATTTTTCCTTATTTAAGTAATACATAATCATTATAGAACTCTGAGAAAGTAAGACAGTGTCTGAAAAGACAAATTTCTAACTATACTACCTACATATGAGCATTGTTGACCACCTTCTGTCCTCTTCTTTTAATTGTTTTTAGTATTACTATATAGAGTTTCTAATTTCTCTGACAGCATACTATATCATGATTATTTTTAACAGCATTAAAAAATCCATTATAGACATGTTTTGCATTCATGAATGCATAACATTTTAATAATAGAACTGTACCATAAATTTTCTGTTCATTAGCCCATCATTTCGGAGCATATAGACTGTTTCTAAAATTCAAATACTATAATGTGGGAGGGGCTCCAAGATAACAGTTTATATAAATCATCAGGCACTCTTGGAAACTTTGGGAACAGGATCATCCAGCTTCCTCATCTGAATCATCCCACCCAGAAACATCATTGCAAAATCACAGAGAGACAGCATGGGCCCATATGAATAAAAAATATAAGAAGGGTGGGAGGCCCGCAAGGAAAGTGAGCACAGCAACCCAAGGACAAAGCCTAAAGTGTAATCTCTGTGGCATTTGGTCTGCCAGAGATTCTTCTCCACTCCCCATGGCCTCCTATGGCGTTGGATCAGAGATGAGACAAAATTTTGGGTGGATCTATACTTATGGGCCTGGGGTGTGACAAAAAACAATCAGGAAATAAGGAATCAGGAATCTAAGGTACACAGAACCTTGCCCTTGAGTGGAGGGCCACAAATAAGTTATTTTGCCCATGGATTCTATGGAAAAGAACCAGAGGCTTGAGTCTGAGCATGGATGGGAATTGTGCATGGGTAGGATTGGACATGGAATTTTCTCAGCTGAAAACTTGGCTAATGAGCAACACACTACCTTACTCAAGAGAGCCATAATAGTAGAGCAGAGATCACTGAAACCCTGAGCCAACTAACACCCAATTAGGCATGCATACATGCCCAGATTTGACTCTTCCTTAAAGCTCAGACAGCCATATCGGGGATGAGGGCCAGATTGGGAAGGCCATCCTCATAGACCAATGTGTGACCACTAGATATCATTTGGATACCTGAGGCACATCACTTAGAATCTGGCATAATCTTCAGAAATGTAGCAATTTCCCTCTGAGGCTTCAACTCTTGTGAAGTTATCATGCAGAGAATAAAAACATGAAATAAGAGTGGATCTCCATGTCCACCAGAAATTTTCTGCCCCCACCACATCCAGAAGTGAATATAGTTTATTTCTAGTTTTTCCTAAGTCTAGAGTACCTCTTAGTCTTCATGAAGAATTTTTCTTAATATTAAATTGCTTTTTCCTTTTTCTTTTTCATCTTTTGTTATTCTTTTTTATTTCTTCTCTCAAAACTCTCCTAGATAACTAATATCATAGTAATTACAATTAAAATATCTTTTTCTTTATATAGTATTTCCTTTCATTATCTCTTGGACAGCATTAAATAGGATCATGTTAACCTCAGATACATAGAAGAATAAAGATATATACAAAGAGGGAGGTGCCTGTAGCTTAAAGGAGTGGGGCGCCAGCACCACATGCCAGAGGTGGTGGGTTCAAACCCAGCCCTGGCCAAAAACTGTGAAAAAAAAAGATATCTATATCTATATATCTATATCTATATCGATATAGATATAGATATATAGATATATCGATATCGATATAGATATAGATATATAGATATAGATATATAGAGAGATGTCTATCTATCTATCTATCTATCTATCTATCTATCTATCTATCTATATATATATATAGAGAGAGAGAGAGAGAGAGAAATAATGGGGGGAGACAGAGAAGTGAGAGACTCATTCTGTGGTCAAGGCACAACCCTGATTATGGTAACCATGAATTTTGGATTTGGGTAACCCTCCTGCCTCAATTTCCTGAATGCCTGGGACTGCAGGTGCCTTTTCTCTTTCTCTTTCTTGCTCCCATTTTTCCTTTTGTCTCTCTGTGATCCCCATAACAAAGGGCTATTTCAACCTCCAAAAACAGATGCAAAACAGCGGCACCTGTGCCTTAGTGAGTAAGGTGCCGGCCCCACATAGCAAGTGTGGTGGGTTCAAACCCAGTCCTGGACAAATTGCAACAACAACAACAACAACAAAATAAAACAGATGCAAAGTATATCAAGGAGAAGGACAATGTGAGAGAAGTAAATAGGAGAAGAATAAAGAAGAAACCACACATGGGGAAATTATGGAAAATGGCTGACTAGAAGCAACCACTATTCTTACCACTCCCAAGGAAACTGGGCAAAAGTCTAGACAACTTCCCCATTAGAACTTCTCTTCAAAAAAATAATAGTATGAAAGTGCAGAGAGATAACGTAGGACACTCAAAGTGAACTAAAAAGGAAGTGGAAACTCTTAGGAATCAGGTGATGGGAAGTCACATATAACAAGACTGGGGTGAATGAAAGGATCAGGAGAGGTCTGGAGCCCCATATATGTTCTGCTGGCTCTGAAACTTGTACCAAACCCCCAGGGATAATGTCTGATTGGTCCTAAAACCAACTGGGTGAGCTGACCCTCAGATCACTGCCAAAGCTGACTGAGACACATCTAAAACCTGTGTAGAACTATAAAACCATACAGCAGGCCCATTGGGGATCAGATAGCAGCTAAAGCCAGCTTCGTCCCTTAGGTGAATCACACTTGCATTCCACTGCAGTGGCTGGGGTCTTGGATCAATTTGTGCCTTCCATTATCCATGCCTGGTAACTTGAAATCAAGGGCTTCCCCCATAGAGCACAATGGAAACTGAACAAGGAACAGATGGGGAAGGGGCACAACACCTCTGATCTGTGGGGCAGGACTCCAGCTTTGCTATACACACGTCCTAATAAGGATGTGACAAATCCCATTTCCCAGGGCCTTTTAGACTGCCAACTGCTCACTGCCAATTCAAGTTAGCTCCTCAGCACTATGAGGCCTGACAAGGAGGCTAGAGGGGCAGAGAACAAGCAATCTGCTGATTGTTTCTGGAAAGTCCAGGAAGAGGTAGGATGAGTTCTGCACACTTAGGGCTTCTAGAACTGATATTCCTAAACAGACCAGGTATCCAACTTGTCCCAGAGCTTACCAGGTGGTCCAGAAGAACACAAACTACCACTTTGCTTCTGGCAGGTCCAGGAAAAAGGGAGGTGAAGTCTGTGCTCCTGAAGTCACTGAAACTGGTGTTGGCCTGCCACATACGACATTGACAGGTCCTGAAGACTGTTGGGTGGGTTGACACAATAGAAAACCGCTGCTTTGCTCCTTGAATGTCTAAGAAGGGTTACAGTGAACGCTGTGTCCCGAGTACCTGTGAAACTTGTACCAACTCCCCAGACATGATGTCTGATTAGTCCTAAAGCCAGTTGGGTGAACTGGCAGAAAAGTGAACTTCTGACTTACTTCTGATAGGCCCAGAGAAAAGATTGATGAACACTGGATCCCAAAGGCCTCTGAAACTTATATCAGCCTGCAAGACTTGTTCAAACAGATTTAAATTTCTACAGATGGGAAGGTAGAACAAAAAAGTTCCACTTAGCTTCTGGTAGGTCCAACTGTCACTGGTGCCTCTGAAACTGACATTATCCTGCCAGATCTCTCAGCCCAACAGCCTTAAATCTGCTGAGAAGCAGGTTTGGAAGGAGCTGTCACTTTGCTCTTACAAGTCTAGAAGGGGCATGGAGAGCTCAGCCCAACAGACAGGACATCCAAACATCCTTAGAGACTGCTGACTTACCCTGAACCTGGCATACTATAGTGCCATTTGGCTGACTTTCATTTTTCCTTCAAAGCCTACTACCTTCTATGAACTGGCTAAATTAAACCAAATGGAATATCTTGTAACTACAATATAGGGACACCTTCATCTTTTAGCTTAGAGTTAAAAAATAAAAAGGATAGAAGGCGGAGCAAGATGGTGGAGGAGATGCATCCCTGAGTCAACTCTCCTGGTGGTTTCAGATGAAAGTGGGCTTATTGGATCCCTTCCGCGTGGAGTCTTTGCACAGATCAGCGCAGAGCGAGCAGCAAAGAGGTGAATTGCTGGATTGGAAGTGTAGCCCAGAACTACGGTGTCAGCCAGAAAAAACTCAGGGCAGCAGCTGAAAAGACTCCATCTGCGACCTGTGGCGCCAGGCCCAAGGCTCCCGTCCTGTGGCGCCAGGTCCGCGGCATGCATCCTGAGAGACAGAAACCAATCCCTCCCCCATGAAAGGCTCCCGTACGTGGGGTGTTTGTGTGTCTCACAGAGAGTGCAGTGAGGTGAGGACTCCCAAGCGGAACATAGCAGCCAGAAAAGGGAGACATTTGGACCTGGTTTGGGGCGCCAGGGATCCAGGCATTTGGACAGAAACCTGAGGGGAAGGGACTCTGCTTAGAAATCGATCCATCCTGTAATTTTGGAAGCCTGTGTGGAGCTGACAGTCGCGGTGACCAGCAGGGCGAATCAGTTCCCCTCTTACAAACACTGAAAACTCTTTTGAACTTCCCACCGCGGCTGGCGGCAGCGGCCCCTCCCCCACTGGAGCACAGACTGTGCAAGGGGTGCCCCAGCTCTTTTCCCTCAGACAACAACAGTTTTCTGTTCAAGGGGAAAATAGGAGTTGCATGAAAGTCTGGTGAAGTGTGAACTTGTGTCCCAAGTTTAGAGGACAGATAGGAGCCGGTGGCCACTAGGAACCAGATGTAATGTAAAACCTCCAAAATGGCGTCTCCATAACACCTCCTCCAGAAGCACGGAGAACTCAAAATCTGATCTGCAGCCAGACATCCGGAATCTGAAATTAAACCAAGACTCCCAACACTTTGCGGGAACTGCTGTAGGAAGAATCTGGGCATCCTGCCAGCAAAGATTCTCCTTTGATATATATATATACTTTTTTTTCTTTTTTCTTTTTTCTTTTTTCCCTTTCTATTTTTGGTATCAGCGCAGGGACCACTCACAGCACCACCTGTTGTCTAGAAACTATACTGCAGCATAATTATACATATACATTTTATCTGGAACCCCACCGCATTGAAAAAGGGACTTGTTTGTATATGCTCAAAAAAATTGTATTAGCAGGGCCCTCCTTTACCTTTTTTTTTAATTTTTAATTTTTTACTTTTTATTTTCATTATTCCTAAATTTTTCTTTGATTTTCTCTGTTTTTTGATTGTTTGCTTTCCTATGTGTTTGCTCTATCATTTTATGACCATCATTTCTGTGGTTATCTTTAATTATTACTATTTTCATTTCTTTCATTTTCTTTCTTCCTTCTTTCATCATTGATCTATTAGTTGACTGGTTTGTCTATTGTTTTGTTTACTTCTTTATCTGTTTGTTTAGTTGTTGCTGAGTGTCTGGCCATTGATGTGTTGTATGTCGTGTAGCATTTTAGTCCACTTGTCTGCCTGGTATCAATGTATCTTGTACTTTGCTAAATCCCCGGGCTGGCTATACTCCCTAACTAAAATTTTCACATTCAATAAGAATTTGGAGGAATAGCAGATGAGAGCTGACTGGAGCAAGCTTTCAACATAAACTTCAGTTCAAGGAGAGAGACAATGGCCAGAAGAACCCAACGAACCTGAAAGTGGGGAGCTGAACTGAGAGAAGAGATAGATAAACACAAGTCCTCCCCATTGAGGAAAACTACCACTTCAAGAAAACAAACTCCAGGCTTAGATTGAACTGAAGTGGAATATTCTACAGCTCCCATTGACTGCCTGATGCAGATAGGCTTCAACTATCTCTGCTGGCTGGCCACAAAGAGTGGTCACTGAGTGGAGAAGGCATTGACAATACTGGGACTCTGTCAAGCACAAAATCCTGATGAACCCATTGACTTTACTCGGACTCTGGTAGACACAAAACGCTGACTCTCTCGCCTATTGGACAGGACTGGGTTACAGAGTCTGGATTAACAGAGACTGGTAGTGGGGTTAACTGAGACCGAAGTTACCAGAGTCCTGGGGCGAAGGGTGAGTAAGGAGGGGAAAGAGGCATCAGCCTCCTTACTCCAAATTGTCTGCTGAACAGGCTTTTCTGACTCCTCAGAGCACCAGAGAGAGCCACACTTATACCACCAGTAGAATCCTATTATTTAATTGCCAGAGACCTTGTGATCTTTCCAATCAGGGAGTGGGTACTGACGGGGTCAATAGGTTTGGATCTCTTGATTTGGGCAA
>CAUYQV010052636.1:0-20606 GCA_963574575.1 Galagoides demidoff
GGTGTGCTTTTTTTATGGATTTTAAATGTTAATTGTGGGGCGGGGTAGAGTTGAGAGATAGACAAGCATACCTTTAACCAACAAAAAAAAAAAAAAAAAAAAAAAAAGCCTTCCCTTCCTCAGATTGATGGATTCCCCCAATTATCCTCTTGGCTGCGCTTAAGTTATACAGTATGTGACCTGTAAAACCGTAGTGGCCTTGTGTGAGAAAGGGGTTTTTAAAGCTAGTAGAAATTTTTAGTGAAATCATTTGCTACAATTGTTTGTATAAACCTATCATATTACTAAGCTCAAGTAATCCTCCTGCCTAACCTCCCAAGCAGGTTGGACTATAGATGCACACCACCATGCCTGGCTAATTTTTTCTATTTTTAGTAGAGATTGGGTCTCACTCTTGCTCAGGTTGGTCTGGAACTCCTAACCTCAAAGGATCCTACTGCCTCAGCCTCCCAGAGTGCTAGGATTATAGGCATGAACCATTGTGCCAGGCCAAAAATATTTTTAAAAATAGTTTTATTGAGATGTAATTCACATGCCATACAATTCATCCATTGAGAATCTACACATAAGTGAGTACTATTCATCAGTGAGAGATGTTTTGTCTCTGAATATTAAAAAGAAAATTTTAAAAAAAGGTGTGCTGTTCAATAGTTTTTAATCTGTACACAGATCTGTGTAATTGTGACCATAATTGATTTTAGACATTTTTTCATTATCCCAAGAAGAAACTCTATAACCATCAGTAGTCACTTGCCATTTCTCCAGCCCTAGGAAACCAATACTCTGCTTTCTGCCTCCTCTATTTACATATTCTGAACATTTTGTAGACATGGAATCATACCATATGCAGTCTTTTGTGAGGGGCTGCTTCTAACTTGCCATAACGTTTTCCAGGATCATCTGTATTGCAGCATGTATTACTAACTTCTGCTTTTGTAATGCAAACTACTTAAAAGCAAACTTGGACCTGGTGTTTTTGGCTTGTGAGAATTCATAAAAGATGCCCTATAGGAAGGTATCCTAGGTGTTAACTTCTACATGGCATGAAGCTTGAGTATGAAGAAAGAAGGAGTTCTGAAGTTATTTACCCAGCATCCATTTGCTGCTATTAACTACTAACCACTCATGGATGACTCTCTAATTGCTATCTTCATTCCTAAATGATCAGTTAGGCACCAGAATTACATTTCCGATTACACATACCCACATGAGTATCCAGGAGGTGGCATCTTGAGCTCAATTCTCCCAATCTCAGCGGCCCAATCTTTAACTCTTCTTTTTGCTTCCATAGTCAGTTGCCAAATGTTGTAAATCGCATTTTCAAAATATTTCTTCTGTTTGGGCATTCTCATACTGTTAGGGGTTGAATTGTATTTCTCTATAAAAAGATATATGGAAGTCCCAACCCCCAGCACCTCAGAAAATGATCTTATTTGGAAATACAATCATTGCAGATATAATTAGTTAAGGTGAGGTCATACTGGAATGGGGTAGGTCCCTAATCCCATACATCTGTGACCTTACAAAAAGAACATCATGTCAAGAGACACGGACACAGGAGAATGATGAGTGTAAATGGGAGCAGACATCAGATGACGCATCTACAAGCCAAGAATGGCAAAGATTGCAGGTTGTCACTAGAAAGTAGGAGACATATGAAGTGATTTCCCTACAAAGTTTCCAGACACTAAACCTGCTGACACCTTGACTTGTAGCTTCTAGAACTAAGGTGAGGTGATAAATTTTTATTGTTTGCAGTAGCAGGTTTGTGGTACTTAACTTCTGAAGCCTTAGGAAACTAACACAAATACTAAATGACTTCATAGAGTTTAGACATTCATCATATCATATGTTCCAAATCTTATTTCATCTTTTTCTCTATTGCCCTAGACTTAGCCATCATCACTTAGGCACTACATGTATTAATGGACTCCTCATTGTTTCCCTGCTTCCACTCTTTTATCCTTATAATCTATCGGGATTAGAAAGAATATTTTAACAATGTAAATTAGATCTTATCAATTTTATGGTCAAAATCCTCCGATAACATCCCTGAAGGGGACACTTAAACAGCCGTGTTGATGAGAGAGCTGTTTAGCTCTGACACCTCACCTCCTGGCACTATCCTCCATCTCACTATGTACCTTTCTTTTTTATTGGATGAATTCAGTTCCCCCATTGCACAGACTCTTTGCCTGAAATGCTTTTCCTCTTATGGTTCATTCCTTTTTGTCATTATATTCCAGTGTAACTGTCAGTTATGAATAGCCTTCCTTGAATACCACAACTAAAACATACATATTTGATCAATTTTAATTCTTGACAGTGCACTTATCAGTATCTGGCATTATATATATATATTTCATTTGGTAATGTGTCTCCCCTTCTTTCTATGCTCAACAGAATCTGAGCTTTATGACAAGTGGGACTTGTCTTTTTCATCATTTCTCTGCAGTACCTGGGAAACTGGCTGGTACATGAGATTTCAATAAATACTCAATTGTGAACCAGGTAAAACTATGTTCTTCTTCTAAAGGGGAAAATCAGTAAATAAGAGAAAAACAAAAACTTAAATTTTGTTAACTGTTGCATGGAAGAGAACAAACATATGAAGGACATGAGGAATCCAACTAAGAGCGTTCTCAGAGATGAGCCTACATTTATGCTGAGAGCTGAATGTAGGCTGGTAAGGAACTAGCCTCACAGAGCTTAGGGAAAATTTCTAACAGAAATAATAGTATTACAGTCTTAAGAGGCAAAAAGAGTTCAGTGAGTTCCCAAAAAAGTCATTGTGATTAGTGACACTGGAGAATGAGTAGTGACTAGAAAGGTTATCAGGGTCCAGACCATACAAATTTATGTTGCTGACTGACATCATCTGATTTACTGTGGAGAGCCTATCTACACTGTGCCCCTGACCAGGACCATGGGAATCATCTCTGTGCTCCTTAACACTACAATCTGAGATACCATCCCAGAACTGAGTATGATCCCCAGGTGATTCATATGCACAATCCAGTTCGAGAAATACTGGTATTGAGAATCGATAAGGGTGAAATAGAATAGGGGAAACTAGTTAGGCTACAGATGTTCTATGGTCCAAGTGAAAGATGATGGTGGTCTGTGAGTGATAGCAGCTGAGTACAAAGGTTGACACCTGTAATCCAAATCAATGACTTGAGAGGCTAACACAGAGGATTGCTTGAGCCAGGAGTTCCAGGGACCCTAAGTGACAGAGCAAGATCCCCGCTCTAGAAAAAAAGAAAAAAAGTGATACTAGGATGGACGAGAAGACTGACTTTAGGTTATGTTGTAAAGGTAGTTGGCTTAGGTGTCTTCACCAGATAAAGGGAGATCTCAGCAGGCAGGAAATGGTATGAACACGGATTTCATAGGAAAGTTTGAAGATATGTATCTTTGGGTCTACTGGGTGTCATACTTTTTCCCTAGTACTTTATATTTCACAAATGTTTGCACGTTCTTTGTTATTGTCATGGAATAGAAGGCCTACTTTGCCTTAAAGCTGTCCAAGTCCTTCACTTTCTTCACATTAAAGACTATAAACCTACACTTTTCAAGTCTTTATTAAATACTTTACAGAAAACTTTCCTTTTGAATGTTTTAAAACTTAAAGCCCAAGGCTGAGCGATACTGTTCTCCTCCCTAGTCCCTAAATTCTCCACTCCTAGGTTTTAACAGAAAAAGAAAAGATTCTCAAACTAGAAACTGGGTAATCTTGAGTTTCTGGGTGCAAAGCAGCTTAGACCCTACTAGATTGGTAGTCTCATTTTCCTTGGTGTCCAATTCTGTACTCTTAAAAAGGAATCATTGAACTAGTAGGTAGTAAATTAATGGGAATCAAAGTAGGAACTTCTTAAGCCGAGGGGAAACAAGTTATCTTGCCTTAACCACTGTTAGTAAGTGGCCGTGGAATTCCAATTCAATCATCTCTAATAATGTCATTAAATACAGATTAATAATCGAGAATCTAGTTACACCTATAAACACAGGCAAATGCCCTTTTCTTTTTGGCAGTACAGAGAGTGAAAAAATTTTTGCCATTATTTCAATTCTCAGATGTTGGTGGTAGTCTAGAGAATGGAACCAGAACACCAGGACATCAGTGGTATTCCACTGTTTCTTGGTTAAATTCATGAGACATGGCGAATCTGGAGAGCCCCGTTAGTAAATGACACATATTCACCAATATTAGTGTTCCCTTCTTTAATGAATTTATCTGAAATACAGCCCCAACCAAAGATTCTTAGAACTTTCGGTAAGCGGAGTCCCTTTCAAGAAACCACACTTCCAACTTGACAGGGGCGCCTCCAGTAAGTTAAACCAAGAGCGCTTCAGAGCCGAGAATGGGTCAGGGTGAGGGAGGACAAGGCTAAGCGAGGTCCGCCCGGGACCCGCCTCCTCGGGTGGCATCAGCTCGCGGGGAAAATAGGTTGGGGGGAGGAAGGGCAGGTCCCCGAGGCCTCCAGGTGCCAGCCGCGTGAGTGGGCGGAGAGGCCCCGGGGCCTGCTAGCCGCCCAGGACGGCGTCCAGGGATCACCCTAGGTCCGCTCCTCCCCGCCGGCGGGGGGAGAGGGGGAAGGAGGCCGCGCTCCCCGGCTATAAAGGGCCGCCCCGGGCCGCCGCGGCTCGCTCAGGCTCGCCTCGACACGCCTAGGCGTCCTCCGGCTCCGCCCTTGCCGCCCGCTCCCAGCTCGAGCTCCAGTTCCCGCTCAGGCCCCACTCGACCCTCTCGGGCCTCGGCTACTCGGGCTGCGGCGGAAGATGGCGGCTCCGGCGACTCCCGCGGCTCAGGCCCCCGACTCCGAGGCGGCGTTGGCGGCCGCCCTGGCGGACGTGCCCGAACTGGCCCGACTCCTGGAGGTCGACCCGTATCTAAAGCCCTTCGCCGTGGACTTCCAGCGCAGGTACCGCCCCCTCCCTCCAGCCCCCCACAGCTGCGCAGTGTGCCGCCCGCGAGCCGGCCGGGACTCCAGCGCCCCCCGCCCTCGCGCGCCGGCCCCGCCCCCGGCGGGGAGGAACCCGGTGGGCGGGGCGTCGGGCGGGCTCGCGCCAGTGGGGTCGGCGGCTTCTGAAGTTCTGGGCCCGCAGCTCTGACCCCCGGAGTCTGAATAAACTTTCCTCCTCCCCCTCCCCTCCTTTCTAATCAGCAGTCTTGCGCCATTGGGTACGTGCTCTGGCTCTCCACGCGCGTTTCCTCTGGCGTTTCACTCTGCTGGAGTGACGCAACACCAATGCGGGTTTCCTGACATTTGCTCGAGCCAGCGTGGTGCTTTGCATTAGAGTGGGTGTAATTGCGCATTTAAAACTTTCTAGTTTGTTTCCTAGCAAATATTGTGTGTTTTTTTTTTTTTAATTTAACAGGATTCCTTCAGGCAGACGCTCTATCCTAAATTTAGTCCTTTTCTTGCTAGTATTTCCCCTCTTGGGGACGGTTAAGCTTAGCTTGGTCAATTTTTACTCCCCTGTGCCAACATTTATGAGTTAAATATGCAGCAACATTTGTGCACTTGTGACCTTGGAATCATGAAGGGGGAGAAAGGCAAGGAAAGCCAAACTTTTAAAAGTCAGTGTTGGATGCTTTAGTATTAGCTTGCCTCCTATTGTGTACCATTGAGTCACCATAATTGAGTTACTGGGTTAAGGATGCCACTAACCAGCTCAACTAAAAAGATAGAGTTTTGCAAATTGAAAGAGCTGTTATGCTAGTTGTAATAGTACATTTGTGGTAAGCTCACTATGATTTAATAGAATCTGCCCTTTTAGGAGAAATAAAAACTACTCTGTTAATAGAATATACGTAGACAATTTTTAAAGTAATAGAAAACATTCAGCTAGTTGCTGGCATGATATAGCTTAAAGGTAGTGAATGTGAGTTGATTTGGAGTTTTTTGTAAGCAACTTAAGTTTGTGTCCTGGCATAACACAGTATTCCATTAAGTAAACACGTATTAAGCAACTCCTGTGAACCTGCTCCAGGGATTGTAAAAAGTTGTATATGTCTTCTTCTAGAGGTTGTATATACTAATGAATGAACCCTCAGCAAAAGTAGTGGCCTTGAGCTGCTGCTTACTTAATCAGATGATTATACCCTTTGTGAAATTGCTTTCAGAAGTTGCAGTATACGCTTTCAAGGAAACTTATAGTTCAAGATCAGATTTGATATACCAGTAGTCAAAGATTTTGGAGCCAAAGGTTGTGATTAAATGTAATGGTCAGATTTTTTTCTTGATGTGTTCTAATGATAACATTAATTCACCTGTGTGCTTTGTAAAATTACACTTAAGACAAGATATATTTAAACAAGAAGAGTTGTAGAACCGTTTTGTCTATGTCCCACACCAGACAAACATTCTTTGTAAATGCTTTACTTCACTTCCAGCTCCCCGGGGGTGATTCTGTCATGGTTTGTCAAAACTAATGAAGGAGACAAAGGGCAGAATAAAGAAGTGGGGGGAATCCAGTGTTCTGGGTGAATAGCCTGGGTTAGTGGGCCCGCGTGCCTCACCCTGACCTGGTTTCTACTTCTGGCCTTGGTTATGAGTAATTGCCATTTTTCAGCACACTTGTTCCATTTAGACATAGTGAATAGTATTTTGACATTTGGCTATGGTAATTTTTACTGTTAACACTTGAATAATAACAAATTCCTCCTTCTTGCATTCTGGTCTTGGTTCCATGTTGTATTTTTTTTAATTCCTAACAACCTACTTGGGCAGTGTGTCTTTGGCCTAACTTAAGTACATAGTCAGCTGTTGGGGTGCAAAGTATGCTTATTAAAGGAGAAAAGAAAATTTAGGTACAAGGGAAAATATGTATGAATGGTTGTTCCTTCTCATTGATAGACTCTCATCCTTCTCCAAGAGCTGTCTCTTCCTTTGAAATTTGTTTGTATGTTTGTTGTAATTTGGATCAAATGTGGGGGATTAGTGAGTTATTCTGTGCTATAAAATAAAAACTAGTACATTAGTGTGGGGGATCACTTCATGATGTCTCATTGACTACTTTCCAAGATGGCATTTTCCACTTGGCACTTCCTCTCTTTTTAAATATATATATTTATTATGTGAAATATATAAATATATATATTTTAACCTGTGATTAATTGTGGTCATCATTCCAATATCTTAGAGCTTTAAAGCAACAACATTTAATTGTCCTCAAATTATATGCCAGTGTGCATCAGCCATACAGTCAGCACTCAAAGATCTAAACTATGAAGAGTATATATATTTTTTTTGAGACAGAGCCTCAAGCTATCCCCCTGGGTAGAGTGCCGTGACATCACAGCTCACAGAAACCTCCAACTCCTGGGCTCAAGTGAGTCTCCTGCTTCCGCCTCCCAAAGTAGCTAGGACCACAGGCACCTGCCACAACGCCCAGCTACTTTTTGGTTGCAGCCGTCATTGTTTGGCGGGCCTGGGCTGGATTTGAACCACCTTAGGTGTATGTGGCTGGCACCTTAGCCACTTGAGCCACAGGCGCCGAGCCAAAGAATATGTTTTAAAGCATAATTCCACAATAGTAGTTTCTGGGAATAAAGAATACACTGAACTATGCACTGTTTCTTACAGCTTCTGCTTAGCAAGTAAGACCCTTCTGCTAATACATTGTATTGGCCATTGCATGTCATCTTGCTGTGTGGGTAGAACAGAGAACTGACATTTGTGAACCACTGCTCAAAGCACCGTAGTTGCAGTCTGTATATTCTGTCTATGGTTGATATGGTACTTTCAGACTTACTATGGTATTTTATTTAAAACTTATAAGAAAACCATGAGGTAGGAAGGGTAGGATGTTCTCCTGTTTTACAGATAACAAAGTTAAGATTTGATCAAGTGACTGGCTTGAGTTCCTGTGGCCAGTAAGTACTGCAAGTGAGATTAAGCTTTCTTTACTAAAACTGCTGTCAACAAGTTTACAAACAACTTCTTCAAAATGTAAGGATACCTCGTTCCTCTTCTTTATCTCTAGCATTGTATATGTGGGTTATTACAAAAGTTTTGAGATGCAGAACAGTGGAGAAACATAAAATCCATGTGGACAGAAACAGATGAAGCCCTCTCGGCAATGCTGACAAGTCCAGACTTGCACAGGTGAATCAGAAAGGATGTGTTTCTGGGGACTGTGTTTCTTCCAAGTAAAATAATGAACTGGGCATGACACAGTCTATGTCAAAACTTTCTTAGTGATCCACGTTGTGTTATTTCTTGGGTCTTTGGAGCCACAATCTTGCTTTTCTTCCATTTTCTCAGCTTCTTTCTGATCATTTAATGTAAAAGATTCTTGAGGATTTTCCCAAGGGCCTTTTATATATTTCTTCTTTGTATTCCATTCCTAGATATTCTCATCCCATCCATGAATTCCACCTATCTACTGAAGTTGCTCACATCTTTCCTCACCCCAGCTCTTTCTCCTGATCTTAGACGTATTTTTAAATATCTTTATTTTAATGTCATGTAAGTAGTACAAAGCTCCACAGGTTTGAAATGGAACTTAATAGATTTTCATTACAAACCTGTTTGTCCCTTTCTCCCCTATCTCAGTCGGTGGTACTCTCATCTACCACTGCTCCAGCCTGACACTTAAAGCTTATTCTTATTTACTCCTCTTTCCTTTCCTTCTGTCCCAAGTTTAATTGATTGCAGCTCCTTGCTCTCCAGTATGTAACACATATCCTGTTTCGTGTTGCTATCATGTCTAGCTGGGTTTCCAGTCCACCTCACTCTGCTTCCTCTATGCCTTTACTCAGAAACCGAGTAAAAGGAATGGACTTTGAAGTAAAATCTGAAGGTGATACTTCTCAAACACTTTCCCTCTCTTTTTTGATACAGGGTCTTTTTCTGTTGTCTGGGTTGGAATGCAGTGATGTTGTCATAGCTCACTATAATTTCAAACTTTTAACCTCAAGCAGTCTTTCTACTTCAGCCTCCCAGAGTTCTAGGATTATAGGGGTGACCCACTGTGCCTGGCCTCATTTCTCTTCAATTACAGTACGGAGTCCTCATGACCTACAAGAGTCTATATTATCTGGGCTCTGTGACCTTTCCAGCCTCATCTTTGCACCCTCCCTCTCTCTCTATACCATCAGACTTGAGGGGCTTAAAGGGAGAAAGGGAGTTCGGATGTCTGGAGCCAGTCTGTAAGGATACTAGAATATGGGTAAAGTAAATCAGAAGCATGCTATCTCTTTTCCACCTGTGACCATTTTTTCTTGAAATTGAAGATTTTTATTTCTTATTTTGCTGATAAACACAGGAAGTTAGTGGGTCTGGAAAAATCACCAAATAAAAGACAAGATGGGTCAAGAATTAGAAAAATTTGTGATCTTAATCAGAAGAGTGACTCTATTTTTAGTTGAGTAGGAGTGAATTCATAAGTGCCTCTTTTCCTGTATTTAATTTTTATTCATATAAAATTATTTCTCTATCCCATAGAAGAGGTCTTTAACAAATGTTTAAAGAGCATCACCTTGGAGGTGGGCCATCCTGTCTTGGATGCCGCATATTTTGGTCTAGCCCCGAGTTCCATCTGTGCTTTTTTACAAGCTGTCATTTTTGCTTGCTGCACTCGTTGCTTCCGTCTTGTGGTACGCTCCGATCCACATTTCAGGATACAGCTGAGAGACAGATTGTTGCCTTCCCTGACTTCTCCTCATCCTTAAACTTTCCACTGTGCTGCATGAGCAGCTCCTCCTCCTGAGCCATCCCTGTTCTAAGGAGGATCTTACATTCCAGGATGGTTGTCTTTCTACTTTTCGTACCCCCCACTAGATTGTCTGTTCCCGGAGTTGCACACTATGTCTACATTGTTTATTCCTGTTGTGATCTCAGTCTATAGAACTGGACCTACCTCCTAGTAAATGATTAGTATAATATTCAAACAAACAGATTGAATGTCTTCAGACACCATTTTTCCTTTTTTGCTAGACCAGAGAGTATGAGGTTAACTTAAGCGAAAAATATCTGGAGCTCTGAAGGATGGACAGAGAACAGGAGTAGTTATTAGGAAGTTTTATGTGATAATCTGGGGAAAGAGAATATATGCTGAATTAAAGAGCGAAAGATAACCAAAACAAATCAAGACAATAATTTTAAATTAGATATTTCCACAGTCCACTGACATTAAAGTTTTAATCCCTGAAAGAATATTCAGTTTGGGAGAATCTTTTATCAAGTAGTGTGCCCAAAAGTGAGAGAAGGGGTTTTACGAGCCCAAGTGTGTTAGGTGTTACAGACTGAAGATCTCTACTTCTTTAGAAATAAAATAATTTTTACTTCAGTGTCTAATCAGAATTGGAAAGTACTTTGGGTATAGTGTATCAGCAACCAAACCAAAAATTGATTCTCATAGCACAGAACTTTTACACCATAGCTGAATTACACACTTTTTTCTCAGTGCCCGACCAAGTTGGGGGTTGTGAAGAAAGTCAAATGTCAGCGATTTTAGAAGGCAGGGGAAAGTCCAAAGATTATGAGATGTACACGACCTGCCCTTCTGTGCTAGGAGATTCATTTGCCCTTTGCTGCTGAGAGCTGTACTAACTCTGGAGTCAGTCCTGAATTCTCTACAGTGATGGTCAAGAGGCTCTGACCTCTTCTTATTTTTCAAAGTACCTTAAAAGGACTTGATGGAGCATTTTGGTTTGGTTTAAGCTCGGGTGTTCGCTGCTCCCTCCTGAGAAATGACTCTTTACGTGGTAACTTCTTATAGGATTCCTTTCAGCTCTCACCAAACTAAGCCCTAGTTAGCCAGTGAGATGATAATACATACCCTATGGAATGAGCTATAGTTTTAGACAGTACATCATGCTGCTGTTATTTGAAAGTGTGCATTAAATTTGGATTATACATTTGTAGGTATTAAAGGAAAATATCAAAGTATGTTCTTTAGAGAATTGCTATTCCCAGGAACCTTTCATACTAAAGTAAGCTAATTTTTTACTGGAGAGTAGATTCTCCTCTTGGGTTGGTGTCTGCTTATCAGTATATAGTCACCACTGTTTTGAATCCAGGGTTCTTTTGTGTTTAATATCCAGGGTTATTATGTGTTTTAAGTTTAAGGCAGTAGGAACCTGGTACCTTGACAAAAGGTAAAACTCCACATTAAACATAGGTTATAATACTACCTACGTTTATTGATTTATTACACAATTCCATTGCAGTTCATTTGACATTGAGTTATGGTAACTGGCTTGTAAAACTTGGTTGA
This sequence comes from Galagoides demidoff, assembly GCA_963574575.1. NCBI lineage: Eukaryota > Metazoa > Chordata > Mammalia > Primates > Galagidae > Galagoides > Galagoides demidoff. The sequence goes on from CAUYQV010052636.1 coordinate 11,230, forward strand.
TTTTTGGTGTTTAAACAATTAGAATAATTTAGATTCTAAATTATTTTTTGTCTCACATGTAAAATGGGAATGAATGTATAAAAATGCTGCTGAGTAACTGTCTTCCAAAGTACAAGAGTAAGACAGGGCTTGAATTTTAGCACTCATAACTATTAAATGGCTTTGAGTTCAAGGGCAAATTAATCAAACACCTGTGAATGTGTTTCTTTCTCTGTAAAGGATAGGTAGAATCCAGTCTGTAGAGTGTCATGACAATGAGAGATTTTTGTAAAGATGCTCGGTAAACAATAATTTGATGATAAGATTAGCAAGCTAACTTTCCAACTTAAATATTTACTTTAATATTTTCAGAAGATTTTTATTATTGTTAGCTTCTTTAATGCTATATTCTGAAATCAACAATCAGATAAATACCATGACTAGGAATTCCCCAAAACTCTTTGTTTTACTTATGTCTTTACTTTGGGTGGAGAGTCCTTCTTTTTTTCCTAGTAGAGATGATTATGTGAATGAGGTGAAGCAGGGAGTAATTTTAATCATAATCTAAAAGAGAAGGGAAAGAATATGTTTAAACTTTGATCCTTAATTTAAAGAGGAAATGATAAGGCAATTGCCAGTTTACTCTAAGCTAAAGGCAAGATGAGTCCTGGGATATAATGAGCACAACATTCCTTTTATTGAGAGAGGTAAATGGTAGCCTGCAGAAATTCAAAATCATTCTTTTCTAGATCTTCCTTTTCTGTCTTTTCTCTTCTTTCATCTGACTGCTAAGTGTTCATAGTCTTGGGCATCAAACAGCTGCAGGGAGTTTCTTCTTCTTGAACTCAGATGGCTAAAGGAATGGTCATACTGAGTTTACTAATAGCAGGAATAACTTTGAAAATAACACTAATGTGGAAGAAGCAAAAATATAGCAGCAGCTCAGAAGTTTGAAAATGAAAGAATTATTCTAGAGTTATCTGAACATATGATATTACTAAGAGAAAATTTTGAATCATTTGTTCTACCTTCTCATTTTTTTCCTTTTTCTCTCTTTTATGTTTGATGATCTGCAATTATTTGATTTTGCAGAAGATGTATAAAATAAAGGAATGGAATAAGCATATGTATTCTATCAGAACCATTGAATGATAGTTACAATGAGACACAATTTCTTGGTATATATACTAGTTCTACAATCCAAAATATGATAACCAGAAACCAAGTTAAAAAATATACTTCTTGCATAGGTAAACTTGTAGTTTCTAAATATTAGCAAGTGAAAATTATTTGTTTTACCAGTGATATCAGATGTTATTCAATATCATCGATCTAATTTGTTTTCACCTAGCCATAGGTTATATTGATGAGTAACTATGATACAGACCTTCAGGCTGTCACAGAAACATAATAAAATTAGTGATGTACATAGGTGCTTATGAAAGAAAATCCAACACCCTCTTAATTAACAGAAAACTCTAAGAAAAGGGAATTATAGAAATAGAGGTTTGTATCTCTTACTTACGAAGAAAGTGAAGGTGGGTGGTTTGGGCCTCAGTGTGGATTCATCCTTGTTTATCTTCCCCTCTGTTATCCTCTGCATCCGGTTGCTGTTCTTATGCTTAGAAGACGATTGGGCACACGTCCTGGTTTACTGTCTCTATTTTAGTCAAGCATACGTTAAACTCTTGTGAACTCTGTCTAGTTCTTTTCATTTATCTGAACTGTTCTATGATTATCCTTAGCTGAAAGTGAGCCTGTATCATCAAGGCTTTCGGCCACACACACATCTTCCTGAGAAATGTCTTCTGTCTCATTCCTCACGCCTTTCTGAGGCTCTTTTCCATTCTCCAAAGAGGAACCTACATGTAGAAAAGGTGAAAAGCCTTGTAAGATGGTGTTGTAGTCCTCCAGCATCACATGTAGGTGCAGAATCTTCTAGGAAAGTTTCCCTCTTCCTGAGGGAAGTCTGCAGTCACATCCCTTCATCTCCAGTCTTTAGGTCTTGGCTTTTAGTTTCCTAGACTTGATCTTTGTTTTTCTGGATTCCTTTTTTTTAGGGGAAATACAGAGACTTTTAGCTGCTCTAACCCAAAATAAGCTGATTCAGTCTCTTCAGTCACTTAGCTCTGATGAAAGAGCTCTACTACCTTCTCTTTTTAATTTCATTAATAGTTTATTCCTAAAAAATATAAGAATGTTATGAGATGAAATCAGCTTGTGAATTACTAATAATTTTTCTGTGTTTTCTTGAGCTCATAAAAAACTGGTCAGTTTTTTTCTCTTTCTTTTCTTTTTTTTTTTTTTTTTAACTTTTTTTTCTTTAAGTTACTTGGAGAATAAGATATTTGTGGGATTAGAAAGAAAGGGAGAAATAAATGAAAGATGTCAATTAATTTGTGCTCAGTCTTTAAAATATGAATTGTTTTTGTCATCTAACTATCTACATGTTGATGAGTTTTTTTAACATTATACTTTTCCATGCATTTTTGTTTTCTTTTGTAAATAGTATATATAATGTGAACAAAGTTCTCTGAAAAGGACTTTGGAAGAAACAGACTTATTCTAGTGAATAGTTTGCAAACTGGGGAGATGCAGCCTTCGGTGTAAAGTGTTCCAGAGAACAAAGCGAAGGCTCAAGTGTTATAGCAAAACTTGCCCAGGTTCCCAAGCACATGTTTATAGAAATGAAGGATTGAAACTTCCTTAGTGCTGGTTGATTGATACAGCTGAGCACTGATTGATTTAATTAAACACAGGAAGTTGTAAAAGGAATGCAAAGAAGGCCCCTGCACCCTTCGCCAGGCATGAACCAGTACCCTTCACCAAGCATGCCCCAGGACCCTTCTGCAAGTGTGCCCTAATACCCTTCACCAACCATGCTCCAATACCCTTTACCAAGCATGCTCCAGTACCCTTCACCAAATGTGCCCCAGTACCCTTCACTAAGCATGTACCAGTACCCTTCATCAAGCATGCCCTGGTACTCTTCACCAAGCACGCACTGGTACTCTTCATGAAGCATGCTCCAGTACCCTTCACCAAATGTGCTCCAGTACCCTTCACTAAGCATGTACCAGTACCCTTCACCAAGCATGCACTGGTCCTCTTCACCAAGTGTGCCTCAGTACCCTTCACCAAGCATGTACCAGTACTCTTCACCAAGTATGCACCAGTACCCTTCACCAAGCATGCACTAGTACCCTTCACCAAGCATGCTCCAGTGGTACTATCTTGCATAACTGTAGTGTGGTATCAAAACCAGGAAATTCACATTGCTATGAGCTACAGACTTTATTCAGACTTTTCAGGTTTTAGCAAGAGCTTATTTGTGTGTGTCTGCACTTTCTTAAAATTTTATTACATGTATTATTGTAACGGGCACCACAATGGTGATATGAATCTGTTCCATTACCACAAAGAAAGTCCCCTTTGCTACCTTTTTATACTCAGCCTATGATTCTTGCCTCACCCATTCCTAACTTTCAGCAACCATATCAAACCATATGGTTTCTATCTCCATACTTTTTTCATTTTGACAGTGTTGTACAAATTAAACAATATGTAAGCTTTTAAGATGGACTGTTTTTTCTACCCAGCGCAATGCCACTGAGATCTACTCATGTTGCTTGTGTCAGTTGTTTGTTACTTTTTCGCATTGTCACTGGGTAGTATTCTATTGCATGGATGTGCTGTCCCTCCAGTTTGTTTATTCACTTTTTGAAAGACATTTGGATTGTTTCCAGTTTTTGGCTATTACAGATATTACAATAAAGCTATGATATGAATATTTATGTATAGGTTTATTTCTCTGGGATCAATGCCCAGGAATGTGATGGCTGGGTCACATGGCAAGCATTTGTTTAGGGTTATAAAAAATTGCCAAACTATTTTCCACAGTAGTTATACTATTTTGCATTCCACTAACAGTGTTTTAGGTAGCCAGTTTCTTTGCGTCCTAGCTTGCCTTCGATATTGTCACTGCTTTTTATGTTAGCCACTCTAATAGTTGTGTAAGGATAAGTTTGTGGTTTTCATTTGCATTTTTCCAATAGCTAATTATGTTGAAAATCTTTTGAAGTGTTACTTGCCATTTGAATGTCCTCTTTGGTGCAATGTTTGTTCATGTCTTTCATTCTTTTTCTAACTGGATTGATTTTGCTTTTTTCATTTTTGAGTTTTGAGCGTTCATTATATATTCCATACATAAATCCTTTGTCATATATGGAGTTTGTATGTATTTTCTGCTAGTCTGTCACTTGTCCTCCCATTTTCTAAGCTGGGTCTTTTACAAAGGATTTTTTAAATTTTGGTGAAGTTCAATTAATTGTTTTTTTTTTCTTTTATGCATCATGATTTCCTTATATCTAAGACTTCTAGAATCTGAAGATTACCAAATGTTCTTTCCTAAAAGTTTCATTGTTTTATGTGCTACATTTATGTCTGTGTTCCATTTTGCATTAATTTTTACACAAGCTTTATGGTTTAACTCAGGCTTTTTTTACTACCCAAGTATATTTGGTTCATATAAAGATTCTAAATTGAAAAACTTGTCTGCCCCCAAATACACCAATTTTAAGTCAGTTCTCAATGACATACATAAACAATGACAATTTATGTATATATGTCCATAAATGAAATATATATATAAATGTGTATATAAACATATATATGTGTGTGTGTGTATATATATATACACATATATATGAATAGGTTAATGAAGCATGGAAACAAAATAACCTGTCAGCTTTTTTATTTGTAAGATTTTAACTGTAGGTTATTATCATAAGGTAACCCTAAACTTCAGGAAACAGGAAAATTTGTGAAATACAGAATAATTTATTCTCAAGTAGGTACCTTGTATTAAGTTTTTTCTTTATGATTTTTAATTTTTGTGTTTTCTTATCACTTCATAGCATTATTGATTTATATTTCAAATAGATTTTGATATGAATACATATAGACTTGAACATACAATTTAATTTTAATTTTAATTTCTGTTTAGAGACAGGGTTTTCTTATATTGTCAGCCAGGCTGCAGTGCTGTGATATGATCACAGCATATTTCAGCCTTGAACTCCTGGACTAAAGTGAATCTTCACCTGCGCCTCCCAAGTAACTGGAACTATGGGCCTGTTGCCCAGCTGAATATAAATGTTAATTGGACTTTTTTAAATTTAAAAAAAATTTCATGTTATTCACTTAGAACTCTTTCATTTGAACAGTGTTTTATAGTTGTCAGTTCTACATTATAAAAATTATTGCTTTTAAAAGCAAATTTTACTCAGTTTGGCTTTTTACTTAAATGACAAGTAAATCTGAAGTTTTATGTTTTATTTGTAAGAACAAATTTGTCAAATATTAATGTCAATATTACCCCAGATTAGTTGCATTAAAAAAAAATTGAAATTGGTCTTTAGTTTATTTAAACCTTGATATTTACTTTGATGGTTGTCAGGTTCATTGTGCTCTAAAAATATTTGAAAGCAGAGCATGTCGATTTCCAAACAGAAATTGGTTAGCTGTTGAGAGATGGAAGTTAGTATGTTTATTTGGAAAATTTAGGAAATTTATGAATAATTCAGCTAAAAATGTGTCCTTTAAACAGAAAGGTAAAGTGGAGCTTTTGAGGATATGTTCATTCTACAATTATTACTCACTGTGATGAATTCCATGAACTAAACATCTAAAAATGACTTCTATATAAATTATCGTCTTGTAATCATCGTATTGTTGCAATTTATGTATACCTCACTTTATGTGCATGGGGATCAGATCCTGCATTTCTAAGAAGCCTTCAGGTCATGCTGCTGCTGCTGTTTCACAGTGGATACTTGAGAAACAAGGCTTTGCCTATAGTCCCGTCACTCAGATAGTTCAAAACCATCAGCGAAGGGCCACATTTTATTCTGTAAATATTTAAGCTAATAATATATATTCCCAAGTTTTGAAAATTCTTAAAATTATTTCTCTGTAAAAGGAGGAATGATTCTTTGAGAAGGTGGGCAAAGTCTATGAGACTTTTTTGGAAATAGTCAAAGAATATAATAGGTAAAACATGAATGAAGATATGTGAACTTGTACACAGCTTTTCCTAAAGTCAAAGTTTACTTGCAAAAATAGTCAGTTGCAAAATGTCCTTGTGTAAGAATTGCCACATTGGGGCTGGGTGTGGTGGCTCACGGCTGTAATCCTAGTGTTCTTGGAAGCTGAGGCGGTGGATTGCCTGAGCTCACGAGTTTGAGACCTTCCTGAGCAAGAGCGAGACCCCATCTCTGAAAATAGGTGGGCATTATGGTGGGCACCTGTAGTCCAGCTACTCAGGATGCTGAGGTAGGAGAATCACTAAAGCCCAAGAGTCTGAGGTTGCTGTGAGCTATGATGCCACGGCACTCCACCAGGGGCAAGAAAGTAAGACTCTGTGTCAAAACAAACCCCCCCGCCAAAAAAAAAACAGACAGCAAAAAAACAAGAATTGGCACATTGTGTAAAAAGTGGAGCCTCTAAAATGGTTTGTAAATCATATATGAAAATATTCCAATATGTTTCTTTATTACAAGTAAGCTCATTTTAGAAGGAATAGGAATTGCTATTTTTAGAGGCAATGAGGCAAGGTGTAAGTGAGTTAAGGGGGGCCTGTTCCTGAGTGAGTTGGGGATATTATGATGCATATTGCCTGATGGGAAGGGTAAAGACAAATGGGTAATGAGTCCTGAATGACTGTTCCTGATCCCACCTTAAGTGTCTTGCTTAGTTCGGCACTATTTAATAGACGTATACATATGCTATGTATAATTTAAAATTCTCTAATAAAAAACGATTTTTTTTCTAGTAGCCACATTAAAAATGGTAGAAAGAAGCAGGTATAATTAATTTTTATAATGTGCACTATTTAAGCCAGCATATTAAAAATAATATCTCAGTATGTAATTAAAAATTTTGAGGCAATATAAATTTTTTTAACATTAGGTTTTTGAAGTCCGATGTGTATTTTACACTTACGGCACATCTCAGTTGCCACTAGCCATATTTCATGTGCTCAATGACACTGTGTGGCTGGCGGCTACTGTGTTAGACAGTGCAGGTTTAGATTACATATTTGAAAGAGGAGCCTTTAGATTAAGCATTGGTATGATGTCACAGAGACTGAGGGGGAACATTGAGGAGGGAGAAAGATTCTGTCAGCTCTGTGTTCATAAAGGAGGTAATTTAACCCATAGAGTTTCTGACTTTGCCTAAGATAGGGAGTCAGCAATTATTGACCAGTTACATTTTTTATTCTGGATGAGAAATAAATGGATGTTGTATCTTAAATGTAAACATGGAGATATGCTACATATTTAATGAACAGAGGCTGAGTAGATGGCCATGTTTTCCCCCATGGTTTGGCATGGCCAGTCTACATTGACCTTTTCCTGTAGGTGATTCTTGTACATGTCATACTTTCTTATGCTAAGTGCATTATATCTGTCACATAAAGCAAAAACACAAACACCACAAAATAAAAAAATATAAAGGGTTAGTTAAAATCAATCTATTCCTTCTTGATACAGTGAATGAGATCAGGTGAATGAATAGTCTCTGCCCTCATGGCTTTAAATATTTCTGGATGTGCCAGCTTCCCTTGAACCCAACCCAAATAGCAGCTGTCCCTAACTTTGTTGTCCTAAGAATATTGCTTATGTGTGGTGACTCATTATGACTTGCATTATTCCTGAGTTGGTCTCTGCTTACGAGAGAAGAGGTCTGGAAGGACTGTTTCTCTGTCAGACTTAAAAATAGTGATACTTTGTGGGTGTGTCTCCGTGTGTGCCCTGTGACCTTTTATGTCCTTTTCTTGATGATCTGCTTTTCTTGTTTCCCATAGATGGTATTTCCTTCAAAGTTTATACTTTTTATTTATTTTGCACATACTCACTTTGAATGCTTAATAGCTAACCTTGTAATCATGGTGGAAATATTGCCCTTAATAAAAGTATTTGCCATCATGGGTGATCAATCAGGTTCTTCCAATGGAATACTATTTTCTTATTCTCCTTAGTTTTCTATTTCCCACACTGCAATTGCTCAGGACATGCCGACTCACTGAGCGTCTCTGGGATGTTGGATGTATGTTTCAAATTTCAGAAGAGAAAAATATATTTAGGGAACACATTATTGTCTTTTCATGTTTTCTGTAGAACTCAGAATAGAGGTTTGTACTCAAGGGGGGTTTTGCAAATATATACTGACAAGGGGTCTGGTCCAGCTTGTTCTGTAATATTGGAAGTCTCGAAATATTTATTATTGTGCTTGTTGGAGGGTCCCTAGAAACAGTTGAGAGCAATTCTTTTATCATGTAGTGGCCTGTGGTGGGCAAAACCTCTCTCACATACAGCTTAACCTTTCTCCTGTCTAATACTACTCATGAAGAAGATTGTAATTTGTGCATTGTGCTTTTATCAGGTTGCTGTTCCCAATGCAGTTAGTGTAATTTTTCATTTCCTAACAGTCCTCGGGCAATTCTGTTTAACATGCTTTCTATTTCAGAACATTCTCCTATTTAAAAAACTTCTTTCGCCTCCGGCCCAACATACTTTTCTAGCCAGGCCAATAGTAATTTCTGTCCTTGCCTGCCTCATTCACCTTCACTGTTGCAATTCTGTGTGGATTCCCTAGGAACGTTTTCCTTTTGTGTTTATGGTATAGCAAATGTCTGGATATTTGGCCTTCTATTTGTTGGTATTACTCTTGTTCACAAAAATATTAGTTGATTATTATTACTAGGTGAATATGTGACTAATATTTTATTTCAAATCTGCTTAATTTTTTTGTACCATAAACCATGCTATGTTTTCTTAATAAATAGAATTTTAATTTTCCACCTGAGCTCTCAAAGTTGTCTACAGAACTTTCCTGAACAATAGCATTCATGCTAGAAGAAGGGACTGATTTACTGATTTCTTTTTTATTTAAAAAAGCATTCAAGTTTATTTAATAGGTGGCAAGTTCTCTCTCTCTCTCTCTTTTTGTAGCAAGTTGTCTTCTTAAAACTGAATGAAGGACGTTACCTGGATTGCCATCCCAGATGTCAGGTATTAGGTGTAATTTTGGTTTAAGATGAGACAGGATTCTAAGTTGAGCCTCTTGAAGCTGGATCTGAATTTGGTAATAATGACATATTAGGGTGGTGCCTATGGCTCAAAGGAGTAGGGTGCCAGCCCATTACTGGAGGTGGTGAGTTCATACCCGGCCCTGGCCAAAAACTACAAAAAAAAAAAAAAAAAAAAAAAAAAAATAAAAAATAAAGGAATTTTGGTTTAAAATGGGAAAAGTGTTGTGTTTGGATTCCATGGGGTTGTGGGTAGGATGCTGTGGGTATTTGGAAAAAAAAAAAACATTTTTAAATTAAAAAAAGG
>CAUYQV010052637.1:0-39885 GCA_963574575.1 Galagoides demidoff
AACTCCTGGGCTCAAGCGAGTCTCCTGCCTCCGCCTCCCAAGTAGCTGGGACCACAGGCGCCCGCCACAACACCTGGCCATTTTTTGGTTGCAGCCATCATTGTTGTTTGGCGGGCCTGGGCTGGGGATTCAAACCCGCCACCTTAGGTGTACGTGGCTGGTGCCTTAGCCGATTGAGCCACAGGCACTGAGCCTACAACCCAGTTTTTAAGTTTTTGTTTGTCTGAAAATGTTTTCATTTCACCTGAATTTATTCAGAATATTTTCTCTAAATAGCAAATTCTAAGAAGGCAGCATCTTTCCTTCAGTACATTAAAGGTATTACTTTATTGTCCACTTTTTTATTGAGACAGAATCTCACTCTGCTGCCCAGGCTGGTGTGCCTTGTGTCAGCCTAGTTCACAGCAACCCCAAACTCTTGGGTTCAAGCAATCCTCCTACTTCAGCCTTCTGAATAGCTGGGCCTAGATTCATGCACCACCATACTTGGCTAATTTTTTCTATTTTTAGTAAAAACAAGGTCTTCCTTTGCTCAGGCTGGTCTCCAACTCCTGACCTCAAATGACCCTCCTGCCTTGGCCTCCCAGAGTTTTAGGATTATAGACGTGAGCCACCAGGCCCAGCTCCCACTTTCTCCTTAATTCCATTTTACTTTTTAAGAATTCAGTCTCAATATTACCATTGTTCCTTATAAAAATATGAGTTTTTTTCCTGGCCAATTTAAAATTTTTTTTTCATTCTTTAGTTTTAGTGTCTTTTTATCAAGAGCATTGTCTTTTTTTTTTCTTTTTATTTATTTTCTTGGTGCTTATAATGCTCCTTAAATATGTGATTAATGTCTTTAATTACCTTTTAAGAAATTTTTGGCCACTATTTCTTGGAATATTGCTTTATCCATTCTTCTCTCACATTCTAGGACTTCAGCTACAAGCATAATACATATTTTCACATTGTCACATACTTATTTTACATTCCTCTCTGCATTTTCCTTCTATCCCTTCTCTGTGTGCTTCAGGTTTTATATTTTCTACTGTCATATCTTTCAGAAGACTAATCTTCCCTCCCACTATGTCTGATCACTGTTAAGTCAATTTATTATGTTACTCATTTTAATTGTTATGTTTTTCTATTGCAGAATTTCCATTAACCCCTTCTTTAGTATTTCCAATTCTCTTCTAAAGCTTCATATTTTGTCATCTGATTCGTTATTCATTTTAATGAAAAGTATTTTAAGCTATGTCTTTGATAAGTGCACTATGCTTTTTCTTAGTTTTTATTTATCTGGTCTAGTCTTCTACTATAGCTGGTAATTTTTGTATGTGTAGCATTGTGTATAAACAATTATAGAGATTTGGGCTCCTTTCTCCTTGAAATAAGAATTAATTTTCTTCTGGCAGGCAGTTAGAGTAAGACCAGAGTATCTTGACATATGATTTGACTCATGATTTGAGCCAATATCTTGACTCAATGATTTGAAACTAGCCTTTAATCTTTGTCATGGCTGATTTTTTACTGGTTGACTTTTTTTTTCTTAATATGCAGCTGTTTCTAGGTCTCGACTAAAGACCTAAGTTGTTTACTGGGACTGCTGCTTCACAAGAGATTCTAAACTCCTATTTTTATTTTAACAGCACTAAAACCTCAAATATACTTAGGTTTTAATATTTTTATTGGCTACTTGCTTGGCTTAGTGGCCTCTCACTACTCACAACTTAAGAAATAACTTATGCTTTGAAGAAAAATCATTGCAGAGTATAGGGCTTCTCTGCATTTTTCTTTTTCTTTATTCTTAATTTTTATAATTGAAAAATAAAAATTACGTATATTTATGGTACATAACATGACGTTTCAATATATGTATATATTGTACAATGGTTAAATGAACAATATATTCATTGCCTCGCAAACTTTCTTTTATGATCTTTAGTTTTTCTTAATCCCTGAAGTCCTGGAGCATAATAATTTTTGTCCTCCTGCTTGGCCAGTGTGCTCTGACATGCTTATGGATTTAAAAATGACTTAAAGGGAAAAACAAGGGAGACATCGATCTTACAATTTCTCTTCTCTTTGGGATACAAGTCCCTATAGGCTTGATTGCCTTGGTTGTCCTTCGATACCTTTATATATACATGAGTTTCTGAATCCAGAATTTATAGCTGCTTTCTGCAAAATATTTATATGAATTACTAGTCCATTATAGCCTGGAGTTGCTGAAATCCATGTTTACAAATATTTCAACTATATGAATGTGTTCCCAGTGTAACATTAAATTGAACAGACAGTATGTTAAATAACATCTCTCAGTAGTTGCAGTTTTGTTTTCTCAATATATGAAACAAATTTATAGACATGATGCATATACATTGAATGTAATATTGGGATTGTACACATATACACACATACGAAAGAAACATATCACAGTGGTTAATTCTAGGTAACGAGATTACACTTAATTTTTCAATAGCTTTTGATGTTTTCCAAATTTGCTGCAACACATTACTTTTGCATCATGAAAAAGACATTGTTTTAAAAATAAATGCTTTAGTGAAGTATATTTAAAAGCCTAAGGGAAAGTTAAATTGCTAGACATTTTTATTCTCAGAAGAAGGCTTGGGGCCAGAAAAGGTTTCGTTTGGACTGGACTAAAGACAATTGGCTGACTCCTAGGGGAGAGGTCAGCTTTCAGTATCTTATGCCATTGGCACAGGAACAGACTGTATGTGTAAGCAGTGTGGAAGGAGAACAAGGATCATATTGGCCTTTTCAGCAAGTTTGGTGTGAGCTTTGGGAGTCAGATGAAATGGAACTTCCTTTAATTGTTCATTATTGAGCCATACTGTTACCTTGGCCTGCCTTGTCTGGGACACAGACCCTGGCATAGTTTTCCCTCCTGTAAATATACTACCCCCTCAGGGATGGGTCAGTGTACTTGAGGAAATAACTGCAGTTTAATCTGTATTTTTTTTTCTCTTTTCTGAGGGAAAGGAGGAACATTATAGCAAAGGAACTTTTGGAATCATTCAATGCTTCAAAAGTATTCAACCCATTAAAATTATTCTCCTTCCAAAAAACTGCCCCAGTAGAATAGTGCCTCGTGATTTACTTATTACAGTGTTCTATGCTTTCATTATTCTAAATTAAATTGGTACTAGTGCTATAGAATTAGTACAGCCCTTCTCCACAGCTGACTTTTAATTTATCTTTGATGGCCAGTGTAACATGGCATGAAACAGTAGTTAAGCTCCCAGGGCCTGAACCAGACAATCTGAGTTCAAATCCTTGCTGATATACTTTTTTAATATATATATATTTTTGTTTCTGTGAGGAATTGGACTCTGTTTTGAAAATTGAGGAAGTACCACTTGTGAGAGGTATTATCTCAATTAACCAACCCTTTCTGTGCCCCAGTTACAATAATAGCAAGAGGCATTTACACTTGACAAATGGTTTGTAGTTTATAACTTCACACATCTTATATCCTTTAGTTCTTATAACATAGTAAAATTGTCAGGGAAGATCTCATTACATTAAATTTTTTTCATGAAGAAGAAGCAGATACAAATTAATTTTTAGTTAATTAACTAAAGCAGATAGAAGTTAATTTTAGTTAATTTCAATTTAACTTTTAATGATATTTATTTCTCCCCACCGGTTTTACAGAGAATAAAACTGGATTTCAGCAATGTTCTCTTCATCATAAAGTTTAAAGTATTCATGGAAGTAGATCTAGGTATTAATTGTTTTCAGATAAAATAGTCTCTATTTTTTGAGCATTACAAATAGAGATGCAAAAACAGAAATAATCAAGTTAACTTTGATTTTGAATTTTAATAATTGAATGCCTTTTAGCCTGATTTGGATTTAGAGGCAAAAAGTACATAGGAAGTTAAACATTTCGTCCTTTCTCCTTCATTCCCCCTTTCTCATTTCATCTAAATTAGAAGGTTGGACCCTTGGTTCAGTGCCCTTTTTACTGTACAGCTCAGTGTACAGCAATACTTCATCTGAAGACTTAAAAAACAAATTTTATTGTGTAAGTTTGAGATTTGCATCATATCACAGGATATACACAGATAGTAAAATGGTTACTATAGTAGATTAACATTTCCATCATCTCAAAGAGTTACTCTTTTATGACAAGAAAAGCTAAAATTACTTATTTAACAAAAATCCCTAATACAATACAATTGTATTACCTATAGTCCTCATGTTGGATATTAGCGCTACTTGTATCTTTTAGCCTATATCTCCTCTCCCCCCCCCCCATAAGCACTGTTTTATCCTCTGTGTCTATGTATTTGATTTTTTTTTTTCAGATTTTACATATAAGTGAGATAATTCAATATTTTCCTTTCTGTGTCTGGCTTTAATCTGTTAATCACTTAGCACAATGTCCTCCAGGCCCGTCCATGTCACGGCAAATGTCAAGATCTACTTTTTAAAAGCTGAATAAAATTCCACTGTGTATACCTACCACATTTTATTTACACATTCATCTGCTAAAAGAAACTTACTTTGTTTCCCTACTTTAGTTATTCTGAATAATGCTGCAATGAACATGGGTGTGCAGATATTTTGATGAGGTTGTTACTTCATCTTTGGGGGGGGGTAGATACACAGAAGATGGATTGCTGGATTGGATGGCAGTTCTAGTTTTAATTTCTTTAGGAAAATTCATACTGTTTTCAATAAAGGTTACTAATCTACATTCCCACCAACACTATACAAGGGTTCTCTTTTTTTCATACTCTAGTCAAAATTTATTGCCTCTTATCTTTTTTATTTTATTTTATTTTTATTAGATCATAGCTCTATACATTGATGCAGTCATGGGGTACAGTGTGCTGGTTTTATATACAATTTGAAATTCTTTCATCAAACTGGTTGACATAGCCTTCATATCATTTTTGTAGTTATTGTGTTAAGACATTTATATTCTACATTTAGAAAGATTCACATGTACCCTTGTAAGAGGAATCATAAGTGTGTTCCCATCAATCACCCTCCCTTGCCTCTTGTCTTTTTGATAATAGCCATCCTAAAGGTGTGAGGTGGTTGAAAACATTGGCAGTGGCAAACAACACTATCCATGTTTGACAATAAACCTAGGGAGAGGTTAGCATGAGAATTCCAAGACCCTTCACCAACAGTAATACTTTAAGTATTCATTCAAATGAAGTAAGTTACTTCATTTTTTGCCAGATTAAAATTCACTTAAGCACTGTCTTCTAAAAAGATCTCTTCACCTTACTTTTCAGATATCAGTTATTTATGAATGTCTGTAATTTAAGGGAATATGTATTTGTCTGTCATCACTGAAAGAATCTAGGTAAAATTATGCTATTTTCACAGAAGCAAATGACAGAAGAGTAAATTTGAAGTTTAATTTCAGGCTGGCAAATTCCTATGAAGAGAGGTCTCATGTGGTCACATCACCTCCAAGGGGACCCTACTGCTCAAGTTTGGTTTCCACCCAGAATCTGTTCATTTCCTTTCTGGTCTTCAGTGTGAGATGTATGAGTAGGAAAGATACATTTGATTAGATGACTGTTTTCACCACAGACTGTCAGGGGGAAACATCAACACAGAAATTAATTTCCAATCTTGGTTGAGGCATTAAATGATTCATTTCAAAGAAACTTTTAAATAATGTTTGTTAAATAAACACTGCTCTTTGAGGATCACCTTAGCTCTAGTACTATTTGATTTCTGATTTCAAGTGGTTAAAAATCAAAGATGCTTAGGACTAGAGGAAAGGAAGAAAAAAAGAGCTTTTGAACAAAATTGGAGAAAAGATGGGAAATCAAAGAGCTCTGATGGGTTGTTCTGAGTACAGGAAACCACCCATGATTAGATGCTTCAGCTCTCCAGGTTGGGATGCTTGACAATAGCATTTTGAAGGAAGACAGAGAAGGTCATAGAAAGAACATTTGCTTTTACATCCCAAACTCAGGGAAGTCTATCTTTCTCCTTAGGTGTGTGTATGTTAGTGAGTTCACGTGCGCACTGCGCTGAGTTCTCACTATGCCTCAAGTTCTTTATGTGTTACCAGAGATAAACCCTATGGTATAGGGATTTTTACTACAGAAAAGTAAGCAGTTAGGAAGTAAGGTCATCCAGCTAGTAAGTGGTAATATTTAGATTGTGTGAGTATGCCTGTATGCATATGGGTGAATGTGTATTTCCAACAATTTGGCCTTCTAAATCCTTAACTATCTCTCAGAATGGGAAAATTCTATCTTGAATCTCCTCAAAGGGGGTAGGATATAGGCTCAAGAGAAATGAAGATTTCAGACCAAATAAAATGACAATGCTTAGACAGCATATCACTGTCTAAGCAGAGTGTTAACACGTATCACAGTGTTAAGAAAGAAAATAGGGGAAAAGTGCAAATATCTGACCTTCTAGACATTTCTTTATTAAGTCAAAATCAGGCGAATCAAAAAGGATTTAATTATTCCTCTTTTAGGTTGTTTCTATTTATAATGCTAAAAAGAGAACATAAATGTGTATATTATGGAAAGCAATTAAGATCGCAATCTCATATATACCCTAGGGATATTTCAGTACCATCCTTAGTGATCCTCCACTCATCTCCAGGAATATCTCAAAAGAAATCTAAAAGCCAAAAAGGAAATGCATATTTACCGTATAACAACTGTGACAAAATCAGAAGAGGCTTGCATTTGGGGTCTGAACATCTGAATTGAGCAACTGGACCTGCCATTTACAGTGCATGACTGGAATATTCCCGAGTTCTTGCCTGACAGAAAACCCCAATGATACCAGTGGCCTGCTGTTTTCTCCCCTAGAAGCTGTTTTTTTTTTTTTATTAAGTCATTCATACATAGATCATACATTTATGCCATTATAGGATTCAATGTGTTGATTATTTGTACAAATTGGAATGCTTACATCCTACTAAGCAACATAGCCTTCACCCCTGTTACCCAATTGCAGGATTAAGACATTATATTGCAAGTATAAGTTGGATTTATCAGGTGTAGAGCATAAATGTCTTAATCCCTAGAAGCTGTTTTACCTTTAATTCCTCAAACCTGTTTCTCATTCTTTTGGTCCTCCCTCCCCCAAAACCCCAGTTAGTTCTCTTGATACCCATGATGCACTTGCTACGGTCACCTTCTCACTTGCTGGGCATTCTCCTTCCTCTAGAGAGGATGACTTCAGTTCTTGGCTCATGGACACCCATTCTACTTCCATCCATGCTCATGGTAAGCTCAACATCCCCATGGGTTGACCCCAGATGACCGATTTCTTCACTTTGTCACCTCCATTTATTTTTTCCCCTCCGTTCCCAAACTCAACACCTACTCACTTGGACAGTGCCCTGGTCATTAAGCTCACCAGCTCTGTCCCAAGCATGGCTTTCTCTGAGCCTTCCTCCCCTTCTTCCAGCACAGGGCTCTGTGAACCTCTCCCATCATGAGGGGGAGGATCATTCATGCACTCCCCTCTTCATTTTTCACCCATCCATGTCTCTCTTTCTTTCATTTCCTCTTTATTCCACTTAGGTTCTACTAGGAGGTGTCAGTATTATCACTCCTTCCATGATAGTCGCCTGGGGAAACCACATTTACTTGTCTAGCTTTCCTCTCTCCTGCGCCTGCAACTGAGTGACTGAGCTGCAGGAGGTGCTGTGGCAGCTGGTTTTATTCAGAATCTGTGGCCACAGACTTTGGCAGTCAAACAGCTTTGTCTGGCAGTCCTGCTCTTTACGTTATTTGTTTGCCTTCCCATTATTGTGAAGTGATTTTTTTCATAAAACATATACTTTCCCAGTTCCTTTATTATGACTGTGTTTTCTACTTTACAAACAAAACAAAACAGAAGATGATAAAGCTATCTTTCTGCCTGCAAGTATAAGAAGTATTCGCACCTGTACAAATCCACGTATCTGTATCTCCTCCTGATAATGTGGAAGAAGAATCCTTTCCTTTAGACTTGAGAATCCCTCCCTTTTTGGCTCTAAAGAGTCTGATCAGTGGTTCCCAATTTGTCTGCATTAACTAATCCTTGTACTGGGTCATTTCTTTTAATATATACATAATATGCTGTCCAATATATCCTGTATCCTCACATCCTTTTTAATTTGCTGTACCATTTTTTTTTTATGCTGACCTTCTCATCAGAACTTGAAGTTGTTGGGTAGAGTCCTTATTTCTTCACTTCCTATTCTTTCCTCAGCTCATTCCAGTCTGGTTCTATCTCCACTGTTCAACTAAATTTATGCTTTGGAAAGTTTCCAGTGATTCTCATGTTGCCAAATCCAGTGGACCCCCTTCCTGTCCTCATCTACCCACCCCTTTCAGCAGTATTTTATACAGTTAAACATTTTTTATTTTTGAAAAACACTTTTCTCTTGGTTTTGAGGCACAGTACTCTCTTAATTTTTTTCTTACTGATGCTTCAAGTGCTGATATCATTTGGATCTTAACATTTGCAAAACTGAATAACTAATTCTGCCCTCTACTAACTTGTGTTCCCTCTTTCCTCACCTATTTCCCCCATCTCAGTAAATGTCACTGTCAGTTATCCAATCACTAACTCTTCCCCTACAAAAACAAACAGAACATTTGATTCATTATTTGGTTCTCTGAATCACCTATGACTATCTGAACATTCCCTGTATCTCACTTATAAATCATATTCATTAGAGGAGATGGCTTGCTAGCACTGTCTAACATAACAGACATGCAATAAATATTTGTCAAGGGCAGTTCCCATATCTCTTCATCCCCTCTTGAGCATGTCATAGATTTGCCCGTACTCAAAGCAAAGAACCAGGCAACAAACAACACATGCAAAAGTATTTCTGTTAAACTGAAAAATTATTAATCCTTTCATAGATATTTTTTCTCTCATTTCTCCTTTTATGAAAGAAATACACCAAGAAGCTAACAAGGTTGGTAAATAAGGGGAATAAGACAATAATTTGATTTTAAGTTCAAAGAGGTTACAGAGTTACAGTTCTAATGTGTCTATTGTGAACAAATAATTGGAGATAAGGAGGGATTAGTTTTCCAAGGTCACATGACTAGTTGCTGGTGTTTTGATTTTTGGATACGTGGAGTCATTCATGTGCTCTGAACTAAAGAACCCAGGGTATGTCTTTTGTTGGACACATATGGATTTATACACAATTTGTTACTCTGTTATCACTTTTTAAATGACTATTGATTCTCAGAATCTATTACTGGAGGAAGAATCAATCTGCAGGTGATATACCATATGTGTGCTAATGAATTTGGCCTCATGGTAAGTAGACACTCAACAAGAGGAGTTTTCAGGTTAACTATATGCTTCAGGGACATTTCAAAGATTAGGAAATGTATGATTGAGTCATGGAAGCCCCTGGAAGTACAGGCATTTGTGGACCATTAGACATTTCTCACTTGAGTTTGACAATGGCTCATCTATACTTTATCTAGGAGAGTGAAACATAAATGTTCTCTTTGTTAATCTACTTCAATACACTGTATATCCATATCATAATTCCATTCAAAAATAAAATTTTAGAAATAGAAATTTTTTTAAAAAAATGAGACATTTTGATATTGGGGTACAGCTCCAAATTTATGAATCTGGAAACAACATTTAAAGATATTGGCGATCTCTCTTGTCCTCTCAATATGTGCCCCTACAGTAGGAGAGATTGTTGAAAGCATTTTTTTTGTTGTTGGAAGGAATCTAAGAGCCTATTGATTGGGTCTCACTTTTCATACATCAGAATCTATACTTTAAAACCAGAAGGAAACAAATAAGTAGAGGTATAGCCAGAACTTTCATCTTAATAAACATGGACAGAAGCAAAAGTATTTTATTTAAAAAACATGCTGACTGCACAGAAAGATAGTTTTATGGCTAACCTATTTCATGTAACAAATTGACAGTGGAAAATTAAAGTTTACTAGGTTTTTCCAGCAGTGATCTATCATTTATACAGAAACTCTTGACTATATGCCAATGGCTGGGCTCAGGAAGGGACCAGATGAAACATAAGAGAGATGCTTATTTCATGGTGGTCAGAGAGTCATCAGTGGGTCAAGAACATGCATTGTGTCAGTATGGAGACATTCTTCTCCCTTGGAAAACTCACATTTCAGCATAAATTTTGCTTTTCCCAGAAAGAAATTTATGATCCTTTTAGAAACTTGTGTTACCCATTGAATTTTGTCTTGATCTCTTTAGGTTATGTATTATACTGTATTGAAATTATTTCATTTTAGAAACATTGAAGTAATGTTTACAATGAGGTAAACATTGACTCTTAGTTTCCATTGCATCTTCAGCATTGTATATAATAGATACTAAAAAAAATTTGTTGATGAAAAAATGCATGACGAAGATATATGTGTGTGGTAGATGCATGCACACATATATGTACACATATCTCAAGAACACATGATACTGGAGGGGGGGTGCTGTGGCTCACACCTGTAATCCTAGCACTCTAGGAGGCCAAGGAAGATGGATTGCTTAAGCACAGGAGTTTGAGACTAGCCTGAGCAAGAGTGAGACCCTGTCTCTACTAAAAATAGAAAAAAAACTAGCCAGACATTGTGGTCGGCACCTGTAGTCCCAGATACTCAGGAGGCTGATGCAAGAGGATCACTTGAGCCCAAGTGTTTGAGTTTGCTGTGAGCTGATGCCACAGAACTCTACCCAGGGTGACAGAGTGAGACTGTCTTGCTCAAAAAATAAAATAAAATAAAATAAAGAACTGGTAATAGATCCCTGAGAGAGGGATCTAATGAGTAGCTAGAAACGAGGCATGTTTTGGGAGTCCAGATGAAGGTGGTAACAGTGAAGTCTGGGTGGACTAGGATGGTTGGTGAAAGAAAACAGAGCCATTGCTGGGCCTTGGGATATGAATGGCAGGATTTTGGTAATGATTAAGCAAGAGAAGAAAAGGGTCAGGTCAAGGTCAGAAGTGGGGATAAAAATCAATCACAAACCTTCGTCCTTTGTCATGCCTATTGGGTAATACCCAGGGGATACTAACTTTTGCTCTAACCTTCTCTTTCCTCTCCTTCCCTCTGTTTTGTCTGCTCTACACAGACATCACAGACTTGTCTTCTGAACTTTTCCAGAAACCTTTGCCACATCATCACAGTCACACTCTTCGGCTGTGTGCATGTCACATCTAAGCTGCGGATTTTGCTCCGAAGACGATTTATTCGTCTCATCACCTCAGCAATTTAATTTGATTTTGAAATAATTTAAAATGTTTCCTCCATCTACACTATTTACATTCTCCTTGCTCTATTACCCCCTTTCAGTAATTGTATTACTCATAGAAAAGACAATCTGATAGCAGAGAAAAATGGTAGAAATTAACACTTAATTATCACTGTATCCCTTCTGCCTCTGCTTGTTACTGAGTACAGAGAAAGGACGTCTCAACACCAATGCCTAGGATGATGGCCGCACTGCTCTAGTAGCTTGCTGCCACCCTAGGGCATATGAAGCAGGCAGAATGCCTCTGATGGTTCTCTCTACACACACCTGGTGGGATCACCAGTGGGAGAGGGAAAATGAAGTGTTGGCAATGTACTTGGCTTTTAAAGAAAGGCATTACTGTGTATGGTCCTGGGATAGTGCAGGAGAGGTCAGTGGAGAGAGGACAGCTCAGTGAGAATGTGGAAGAGTTGGATTGGATTCTGCCCCTCCATTAAAAAGGAAACTCTTACATCTTGGAGAAATGAAGCAAAGTAATCAACAAATCAGATAGGATCTTAAGCCATTCACTGCCAGCACTATACTTCAGAGTGTATTAATTAGCACATTCTTTTATTTATTATTCCTCCTTCCTATTGTCTAAGCTTTATAGAATAATTCATGAGTTCTGTAAAACAATTAATGACCATAATCTGGCTGTTTTTAAGCATCAGTAAGTTAAGGGGTAAAAGAAAAGATGAAGACCAGAATATGTCCTATTATGCTCCTGAAGGTGTTCTGTGAGTGCCGGGCACTCAGCAGAGCTGAGGCAGGAAAGTTTGGGGGGTAATTTCACTTCTTTACAATCTTATGATCACCATGCAAAACAAAGGCAGGATGAGGAGGGACTTTGGGTCTAGGTGTTAGTTGAGACTGGGATCTCCGATTACCTTCTCTGTGGCTTTTTTCTGTAATTATCTCTTGGCTTCAAAGAGGCGTAGTGAGCATGATATTCAGCAAAACTTCAGAAACTCAGGGATCACACAAGTCAGATGGGGCTGTTACCAAGATTGCATTTACTCAGCAGCCAACCACAGAAGGTCTGAAATAGGGTGGGTTGAGGTGAAACCCCGTTTTTGTATGAAAGCCAACACGTCTTGGCAATTAGGTTCAGAGGAAGCAAATACTTTTTTCTGTTTTGCAAAAGTGATAGGTCATTTATTAATGCATTGATTGAAGCCAAAACAATTCTAAGTGTGTGTAGCTTGAGGGAAAGGGAAGTTTTCTATTTTAACACATTAATTACCATGTGAATTGTATTTCACTTACCCTTGTTTTGACCCCAGAACCTTGGAAAGTATATATAACTCTTACATCAGTTGACCTGTCTTGACCTAATAAAACACTGGGGCCCCAAGTAGAAAAAAAAGTTATTTTTCCTAATGTGACAATCAATGTGTTAAAATTTCCATTCATTCAGTAATGTGTTCCTTATACTGTTTTTGTTTGGTACTTACCCTCTGTCCCTAAGCCTGTTTGTTGGTTGTAGGGTTTGTTTTTGGTTTTGTTTTGTGTTTGTATAAACAGAAAAGAGGGAACTTTCCAGCAGGGAGAAGAGCAGGCCCATAGCAGTCGGCAGGCATGTGAGAGAAATGAGAATTCTGCCACTCACTCTGACTCCACTGACTCTGACCTTGAACTTGGACTCTCACCACAGGACCCCATCCACTTCCACTTTGCCCTTTGCAGGTAGCCACCAGGGTGCTGCCAAACAATGTGACGTGACTATTTGCCCAGCTAAGGCATTTGTGGCAGGTGGGTTGCTTCTGATTCTGTGCTATTGCTGTTGTCCAGCAAGTCTAAACCAGTAAGGGAGGCTGCTCAAAGGCGCACCTGGAGCCCCCTCCTTGATGAACTCCTGAGCTTGGCATTTTTCTGTAAGGTGGAGACTATCCAGATGGCAGCTGCTGAAGAACCAAGCCCAGCTCCTGAATCAGCCCCGTTTTTTGCTCAAATTGCTCGGTGCCAGAGCCTCCCTGTCAGATGCTGATACGAGAGCACTCAGCAGCTGTCGGCACAGCCCTGCCTGTGGGTCTGACCTCCTGGGCTTCACGTGGAGATAGGAAGGGGGACAAGGAGAGCGCTGGGCCCTTGGAAACTCCACGGAAAAGAATTCTGGCTGCCTTGGGCTTGGGAGAAGATTTAGAGGCTATTTTAAGGGGCTCAAATGAGCCCAGAGAGTTCAAATTGAATAACTGAACCCACAGCTGTTATTTCCAAATAAGCTTTAACTCTCATAATTACCTCCCCCTCACACTGGGCTCTGAGAATATCCTAGATTTTGGTTTGAACAGATTGAAACGCTCTAACTACCACAAGAGTGGGAAGCTTAACCCCAGTGGCGAATGCAAATGAGAGGCTTCCATCACTGGCTCAGCAAGGACACTGAGGACTGTGCCTCTGTGCTCTGCGATCCTCCAGAACTGTACTGAAAACAGAAATTGTGGAATTATGAAATGAGATGACCGGTGCTGTGTCTGGGTAAACAAAGGGACTATGGGCCCACGAGCGCCTGTAATCCCAGCACACTGGGAGGCCAAGGTGGGTGGATGGCTTGAACTCAGGAGTTCCAGACCAGCCTGAGCCAGAGCGAGACCCCATCTACAAAACCAGCTGGGTGCTGTGGCGGGCACCTGTAGTCCTAGCTATTCAGGAGGTTGAGGCAAAAGGATGGCTTGAGCCTGGGAGTTTGAGGTTGCAGTGAGCTATGCCACTGTACTCTACCCAGGGCAACAGTGGGATTCTATCTCAAAATAAAAACAAAGGGCTGGCTCCGCGCCTGTGGCTCAATCGGCTAAGGCGCCAGCCACGTACACCTAGGGTGGCGGGTTCGAATCCCCAGCCCGGGCCCGCCAAACAACAATGATGGCTGCAACCAAAAAAATGGCCGGGTGTTGTGGCAGGCACCTGTGGTCCCAGCTACTTGGGAGGCTGAGGTAGGAGACTCACTTGAGCCCAGGAGTTGGAGGTTGCTATGAGCTGTGATGCCATGGCGCTCTACCCAGGGGGATAGCTTGAGGCTCCGTCTCAAAAAAAAAAAAAAACAAAGGGCCTATCTCAAGGAATTCAGAGGGAGAGCTGTTTAGGATGGACTTTGCAAAAAGCCTTCCCAAAAGACAAGACCTGTGAGACACAGCTAGGAGAAGGTGAGACGCAGGTGAGGGAGAGAGAGAGAGAGCAGGGTATGAAGCCGTGTGCAAGCGCAGGGGTGAGAAAGCCTCAACTTGCACCATTAACCTAAGCTGGTCGTATGCTTAGGGTGTGCTGAGAACTTCTCTTCTCATCCCATTGTCTCTGAAGGCTATTGGTGTGAAGGCTTGACACCTCAGAGATGTATCATAGGTTAGCTTTAGAAAACAGTTCTGCTAGTAAAGTGGGCCTTTGTAGTCTTGGGATCCGATTATTATATGTTTGTCAACCAAGAGTATTTCTGCATCTCAGATATAAATGCCACAATCATGTTCTGTGTCAG
Source organism: Galagoides demidoff (assembly GCA_963574575.1). NCBI lineage: Eukaryota > Metazoa > Chordata > Mammalia > Primates > Galagidae > Galagoides > Galagoides demidoff. Next base: position 14,711 of record CAUYQV010052637.1, read on the forward strand.
GTAAATCTGGGGGTCCAAGGGAATTCAGAACAAAGTTTCAGACTATTACATATGTCTTGTTGGGCTGAAAGTATGAAGAAAATAGTGTTCCATGAGGTGTCAGGAGATCTGAATTTAAGTCCTGGCTCTGACAATTACTAGCATTTAATTTCCCCAGTGAGCTTCTGATCATCAGTAAAGTGGGCTTAATAACATCCACTTTCTTTCTTATAAATAGTTATAAGATCAAAAGGAAATGATCTATCTTAAAGTGCTTTGTAAACCATAAAGTAGCACAGGAAAGTGCAATTATCATACACAATAACATGAATATACGTAATGCCACAGAACTGTATGTGTATGTACACTTAAAATGGTTAAAATGGTAAACTTATGTTACATAGATTTTGCCACAATAAAAATTATTAAACAGTATAATTTTTGTTATTTTTTATTGGGTTGAACACCGAGAATAGAAAATATTCTAATACTGAAGTTTCTAACTTGTGACCACAAACCTCTAGTGGTAAATAAATGTATATTTACATTTACTTCTAAATTGCTGGTATATACCATTCTACTGGTAAGTGATATATATTATAAAACATTGTTGTAAAGGCTAAACTAAAGAAGATTAAGTATTTATTGGTTACTTGTTTTCTTTAGTATTAACTACACTTTCAAAGACAGCAATGTGATTTTGATTTGCTGTTAACATTCTTGTTTTAAACATTTTGTTAGGGAGCAATCTGAAGATGTTATTGTAAGTTCACTTTATTTCATTGTTCAATATTAAGAACTGGAAAAATTATCTCACAGATTTCTAGATTCAAATAGAAGTCAGGTATTATGGAATAAGTATCTTAATGTCATGATACTTATTTTCAATCAAATTCTCTAATTATATCCGTGTTTCTCTTGAAATTCTCTAAAGTAATTTTCCATCTTCCTGGGTGTCAGTCACTTATTCAAGGAAACAAACGAGAAGATATTACATTACAAGTTTGCAATAAATTAATTTAAAATTCACTAAAAGGCTTCATTTGGAAGATTGCTTTTTGCAAGTTATAAAATTTTAATTCCAAATTTAAGTGTATGGAAATGAGAGGAATTGTAATTGACATGCACTGTTTTCAGGAATAACTTTTTATAATAATAAAAATATTTTTAAACAGTAATTTTCAAATGTTTTCATCTCAAGACAATTTTTTTCTCTTGAAAATTAGTTTTTCTTACTCATTCTTTGAAAAATCACCATTATAGCAAAGGGGCAAATTAACCACATTTGTTTTGTTACAAGTTTTTGCTAAGTAACAACACTAAGCTTGTCATCGCAAAATTCTTAAACATTTGAAATATTTGTCTGTTTGAGAGAAGAAAAATGTGTCAATTCATGCACAAATAAAAGCAAGGATTAATTGTGAATAGTTTCTGGATATTACCTAAATATACAAGCAATCTATTGCTTCTTCCTGTGGCCTCGTGAATCATAAGGGTTATAACACTCTATTTTATAGCCACTGCTCAAATAGTTGTGAAAAATAAAATTTTCCCTACCTATTGGGAAGTTAGGAAATTACTACTGATAAGAAAGCATGCAGAGGTGGTGCCTGTGGCTCAAAGGAGTAGGGCACCGGCCCCATATGCTGGAGGTGATGGGTTCAAACCCAGCCCTGGCCAAAAACTACAAAAAAAAAAGAAAGCATGCAATGGATGGGTTTGGCTATGAGGAGGCAAGTATGCCACAAAAGATGATGAGTATTTAGTCTTCCATCTTCAGCCGATATTTATCTCACTAGTCACTGGACCACCCAAACTCCTGTCTGCAACGAGGTCATTTCCTTCTTACTTGTCTATCACCCTTACTCTCACACTATCCTCCTCCACCTTCCAACATTATATGTAGTCTCAAGATCCCAGTGCTTTAAAAGGAGCTTCCCAAAGTTTTATTTACTCTTAAGTTTTGTCATTATTTAGACCAGTGGTTCTCAACCTGTGGGTCGTGACCCTTTTGGACTGTATTAAAGGTTCATGGCATTAGGAAGGTTGAGAACCGCTGATTTGGATGCTGAAGTCATACAATGTTGTGAGTCTGAGTTCCTGTAGAAAGGATGAAACTGTATTTCTAAGGTCCTTTCTATCTTTAACAATCTGATTAATTTCTGTGACTTTCCCTTAGCTAAGATGAACCAACTGGTGATTAATTTGAATTGCTTATGTTAGCTCCCCTCTATTCTTCTTATAAGTATTTATATTTCATTTTAAATTAATTTATAAAAATTTGCTAAATATATTTATTGAACAGCATGGGAAACCTATACTCTTCTTTCACTTAGCATTCTCAACAACTTTCACACATTTTAAGATTTGGAACAGATTAATCTCTGAGTTTCTTATATAGCATGACATTTTAATAAATTCAGACCCATCATTACTGACCTTGTTTACCATTGATTTGACATTTAACGTTTATAAATTGACATTGCAATTATTTGAATGCTTAGAATGATAACAGCAGCTAACATGAATTCTTCCTCAAGTTCTGGCAGGAAAAGAGTATAATGACAATAAAGTATGATAATTAACAATGGCAATAATAATGATTTGTAGTCTTGTAGAGGTGGGTGCATTCAGTGTAGATACTATTGGTTGTGTTGACAGAAAAGGAATTGTGCTCCTGGGAAGCATAACCAAAAATAAATGACAAATATTTATTGGATGTCTCCTGCAAGGTACCATACTAGGTTCATATGAATGTTCATTAAATCAGTAGGTAAGAGATTTGGAGTATTCCAGTCCAGTAGAGATAAAGTTTAACCATAGTATGAATTTCAGTACTAGTCTGAAGATTCAGGGTTTTCTAGACAGATTTGAGCTTCTCCAGATAAAATTTTGAATCCAACTTTTTGAACCATCTTCCAAGATCATGATAATTCGGGATTAGGTCAGAGGTCTGCCTGGTTCTGTGTCTTAAATCACAGAAATCAGAAGATGATTTAGGTCCTAGGAAATGCCATGAATTGGGAGCAATCAGAATTTGCCATCTCCTTTTCTTTGAGTACTGAAATCCCTGCATCCAGGGAAACTCTTCTATCTCTGGCAAACTGGTCTGTTTAGTTGCTCCAGGTCTAGGTGGGTTTGGGGGAATTGAAGTGAACATGGATTTTGTTAAACAGGTAGTAGCTCCTGTTACACTAGCTTAGGTTTCATGGTCCAGCATTACAACTCTTCTGTTGAAAATATCTTCAGTTCCATCTTGCCCACTATAACATTCATGAGGCAAATTCCAACCTTGAATGAGTCAAAAAACAACACTTCTACCTGAATACCTAAAGGTTGCTGGAGATAATCACATCACTCTCCTACTCTTCTTAGTGTAAATCTCAAATGGGAATTTATATTTTCATTTAGTTCTCCTGTAACTTTATTTTCTTACCCTTTCAGAAGTCTATTGCATACCTGTCCCATGTTCTAACTTCCAATACCCATTCTCAGCCCACTGTCAACTGATGACTAACTAATAAGTCATTGAAGAAATACAGATGCAATCCTGGGTTGATAGTCTCATCTTCCAGCTGCAAAACCAAACAGTCTTCCTGGGTCTCTATACCTAACTCTAACTTCTTTCTCATTGCAATGCAAAAGCACATCTTTGCTCCTGTAAGGGGTTAACCTTTATACTTGTGCTATTATTCCCTCCTTTTTTTCTTCATGCAACTTTAAACTTTTTATGTTGCTTCATCAGTGTCTTCCTTTCTGCTGGCTCATTCATATCAACATTTAAATAATAACAACTGTATAAAAAATGCTTCTCTAATCTATGCCCCCCCTTCCACTATAGGGTTCTCTGTTTCCATTCAGAGAAAAAACAAGCAACTCTACATATTTTGATTTTCTCATCTCCATCATTTTCTCAACTCATCCTTTTAGTATCCGTCTCCACACATCTTCGGAAACAGCTCCTACTAAGACCATCAATAAGATCTTAGTAAGACTTAGTAAGATCACTTCCCTCTTGACAAATTCAGTAGTCATGTAACTTATCAAAACGCTGACATACTGTGTTCATTAGCCACATCCTTCCTAAACACTGCGTTGATATGTCTGCAATGTATTCGTTCCACAGAACTGGTGTGTATTCCGCCACAGAACTCAAATTTGAAAATAGCATGAATTCTTGACTTACCCATGTATTCATAAAATTTTTAAAAGATAATCACAAGCCAAAGCATGCATTTGAAAGAATGAGAATGTACCTTCCCAATAAGAAAAAACAAACAATCAAGAAGTGTCAAAGTGAAATGTTAGAAGTACCAACTATCAACCTTAGTACTTAAAGAAATCGGACATTTCATACCCAACAACCTATTATATTTTTTGAATGTTTATTAAAATCCAATACAAATATCATTTTCCCCTGCCCAAAGCCTCCAATGACTTCCCCACACTTACAACACAACTCCTATCTTTCTGAATTTTGAACACTCCACACTCATACTGTCTTTGGTGGTCCTTTCACATTGAATTCCTCATTGCCATATTAGAGTGTGTTTAGTTTCTTCACATCTCAGCTCAAGTGTCAAGGAAGACTCGTTGGAGCATCATGATTCTATTGTGTTATAATTTGCATTTCTTTAATGAGGACCATTGTGGAGCATCTTTTCATGTGCTTATTGGCCATTGGTATATGTTTTCTGATAATGTGTCTATTCATTCCCCCCATTTTTATTGATTTGATCTTATTGTTATTGAACTGTAGAGCTTCTTTATACCCTCCTTATACAAATCATCATCAGATATATTATTGCAAATATATTTTCCAGTCTGTGGCTTGCCTTTTCATTTTTTTTTTTCAATACAGTAGAACATCCGCAATTGACCACTTCCCTACATTGACTACCTCCTTAAGGTGACCTAATTTTCATAGACCAGACAGGCACCACATGCATGTGTCAGTACAGTAGGCCCAGTTCCTTATGTTGACTACCTCTATATGTCCGCCAATTTGTTACAGTCCTTTGGGTAGTCAACTTACAAAGGTTCTATTATACTATATATTGATGAGGAAAAGGTTTTAATTATGATGAAGTCCAATTGATCATCTTTATGGCTTATATATAGGACATTTTCCCTATATATAAAAAAATTCCTATGTAGGGAATCCTTGCCAAGGTCATCCCAAGATCATAAAGATTCTCTCTCTAAAAGTTTTATACTTTTAGCCATTCATGTCTATTATTTGTTTGGAGTGACTATATGTTTATGCTATGAGGTATAGACAAAAGATTTATCACATTTTTGCACACATATGCTCAATATGAAAGCACCATTTATTGAAAAATCCATCCTTTCTTCCTACTAAATTATCTTAGCACCTTTGTCAAAAATCAATTTCCAGACCAGCACTGCTTGGTAGAACTTTCTGCAATGATCGATATATTCCTTATCTGTACTAATGTGATCCTGGGTGCTTGAAATGTGTACACTTGAAGAATGGCAGGAAGTAAAGTTTTAATTTTATTCACATTTAACTAATAGAAATTTACATTTAAGTAGCTACACAAGTCTAGAAGTTATATTGAACAGCACTGTTCTGGCATCTCTCTTTAATATTATTAATGTCTATCTTTAATCAACACTAAACTGTTTTAATTACCATAACTTTATAATAAATCTTGAAATTAGATAATAAAATTATCCACCTTGCTTTTTAATTTTCAAAATTATCTCAGCTATTTTAGGTTATTTACATAGCCACATGAATTTTAGAAGCTGCTTGTCATTTTCTAAAAAAAAAAAAAAAAAAGCCAGCTGAGATTTTTGATGGAGATTTCACTGAATGTATATATGAGTTTTGGAAGATTTGGCATTCTGATTCATGAAAATGATATATCACGTCATTTATTTATCTCTTCTTCAATTACTCTTAGCAGTACATAGTTTATTAAGTTAATCCTTAAGTACTTTGTGTATATAAGCCTTGTAAATAATATTTAAATTTAATTTTTAAAATACATCTTGCTAGTACATAGAAATACAATTGATTTTTCTTTATGACCTTCTATCTTGTGATCTTGTTAAATTTACTTCCAGCATTTTTGTTGATTCCTTAAAATTTTCTATATACACAAGTTTTAGCAACAGAAAAGGAAAGAAAAAGAAAAAAAGAAAAAAGACAGTTTTAATTCTTTCCCTCTAATCTTTGTGCCATCTGCTTCTTTTTCCTGCTTCTTATTTGTTCCTAGGGGAAAAAACTTTAGTGTTTATGTATATGATGATGGCTGTAGGTGTTTGTTTCTTTGTCTTGTATTTTTGTAGACACCCATTATTATGTTGAAGAAATTCCCTTTTATTCCTGGTTTGATAAGAATTTTTCATGATAATGGGTGCTTGAATTTTTCAAATACATTTTCTGTGTCCATTGAGATAATCATATAGTTTGTCTTCTTAGTTTACTACATGATAGATTGAATGCTTGGTTTTCTTTTGTTACACCAGGCTTGCAGTCTTGGAATAAACTCTACTTTGTGCTTATGTGTTTTTTCAATAAATTGCATAAACATTTTGCAAGTATTTTGTTAAGAATTTTTGCCTCAGGGCTGGGCTCGGTGGCTCATGCCTATAATCCCAGCACCCTGGGAGGCAACGGTAGGTGGATTGCTTGAGCTCAGGAGTTGCAGACCAACCTAAGCCAGAGCAAGACCTTGCCTCTAAAAAATCGCCAGGTGCTATAGCAGGTGCCTGTAGTTCCAACTACTCAGGAGGCTGAGGCGAGAGGATCACTTGAGCCCAAGAGTTTGAGGTTGTGGTGAGCTGTGACTCCATGGCACTTGACTGAGGGTGACAAAATGAGACTTTGTCTCAAAAAAAAAAAAGAATTTTTGCTTCAATTTATAAGAAATATTAGCCTTTGGTTTCCTTCTGTTGTGAATCCTTTGTCTGGTTTAGGTAGAGAGGTAATGCCAGCCTTAGAAAATGAGTTGGCAAATGTTTTGTCCACTATTGTTAACTTAAAGAATTTTCCTATGACTAATATCGTTTCTTTCTTACATGTTTGACAGAATTCTCTAGTGAAGCCAAGGGGACCTGATGCTTTCTCATGGCAAGGATTTTACCTATTCTTCAATTAGTTTAAGGCAGTGACTCTCAACAGTGGATAATTTTGTCCTCAGAGGATATTTGTTGATGTCTAGACACATTTGGGTCACAAGCCGGGGAGGTATGACATGTAGTGGGCAAAGACCACAGATGTTGCTAAGCATTCTACAATGCATGGGACCCCCCCCCACTGCACACACACACACAGAGCAAAGAACTGTCTGCCTCAAAATGTCAATAGGGCCAGGACTGATAATTTCTAGTTTACATAAAGATGTTTATATTAACATAAAGATGTTTACAATATTTACTTATTATCCACTTCCTATAATGGTCTCTCCTTTTCCTTCATGATTTTGGTAATTTTCAATTTCTTTCTTCCTTCCTTAACTTCTCCCTCCCTCCCTTCCTAGTCTAAACAGAGGTTTACAATTTTACTGATTTTTACAAAGAACCATTCAGTTCTTGGTTTTCATTGATTTTCTTTTGGGTTCCTGATTTTTTCTGCTGTTTGGGTTCATTAATTCCTGTTGTTTTTTTTTTTTTGGTTTTCTATTTCATTGATTTTGCTCTTTGTTTTTCCTTTCTTCCTACTTATTTCTAAGTTTAATTTGATCTTTTCCTGACTTCATAAATGGGAAGCACAGACAATTGACTCAGGGTCATTTTTAAGGTGGAAGCCCAGATTATTAATTTTGGATCTATACTTTTTTTCTCACTTAGTATTGAAAACTGTACATTTCTATTAAGTATCTCTTTTACAACATCCACAAATTTTGTTATGTCATCATTTCATTTTCATATTTTCTACTTTTTCTTGCCTTACCCCCTTAAGTAATTTTAAAATACAGAATTTAATTTCTAAACATTTGACTATATTCTTTTACAATTTTTATTTGATGCTTAGTTATGTTGTCAGGTAGAATACTCTGTGCAATATCAATCCTCTCATAGTTATTGATTCTTGTTTTATGGCTACTTAAAAAGAATATGGATTTTGCCATTTGGGCTGACATATTCTATGACTGTCAACTAGATCAAGTTGTTTGATAGCACTGTCAAATCTTCTATATTTTTACTCTTATCTGCTTAAAAATGATTTAAAAAATGACTTAAAAAATCATTTCATGAGAGAGAATTGCTGAAATCTCCAACTATAATTATGGACTTGTCTATTTTTCCTTCTGTTCAGTCAGCTTTTACTTTTCTTTTTTTGAGAATATTTCAGTAGGTCCATAGACACTTAGGATTATTGTGTCTTATTAATGAATTGATTCCTTTACCAGATAAGTCTCTCAGATTTCTCTTTTGGTTACTGGAGAGTTCCCTTTGCTCTCCGACACTCCTGCCAACTTTCAGCTGCTGGTTCCCTGGTCCCAACCTTTACGTGACTACTGCCTTTCATTCATTCATAACTCATAGTGTCTTGCAGGGATTTTTTTCAGCTCTCCTGCCTTGTCCAAAGCCTATGGCCCCCAATCCTCTAGGTTGGGCTGTGTACCCATATCGGTCTATGGCCTGTAGAAACCAGGCCACACAGTCTAAGATCAGTGGTGGATGAACAAGCAAAGCTTTATCTGTATTTACAGCCACTCCCTGTCACTCACATCACTGCCTGAGTTCCTCCCCTATTCTCTGTCTGTGGAAGAATTGCATTCCATGAAACCAGTCTCTGGGGCCAAAAAGGTTGAGGGCTGCTGCCTTTACCAACTGTGGTTTTGCATTTGGTGAAGGTCCATTGAATGTTTACTGTGTGTTCAGCTGACTTCCCATCCCCATGTTTGTGCCTTCCTCCTCCTCTCAACACCTGATATGGATGCAAGCAGCTGTGAGTCTCTCCTGTGCTAAGAAGGTCTGCAGTTTAGTTTGTATGGATTGCAATGTGATCTCACCTCTTTAATAGATTTCTAAAAATGCATTTTTGTATAACAAAGCTTGTCTTCCTTCTTCTGAAGGAAGCTATAGTCCCTGGCAATTCTCTAGATCATAACTGGAAACAGAAATTTTCATAGAACTGTAATCATATTTATTTATTTACTTATTTATTCAATAAGTCTTTCTCAGGAGCCTATAAATTCCAGGAACTCAGCCAGGTGCTGGAAGGCAGCAAAGAAAAGAATATCTCTGTCACCATTATCATCATTGAGCTTACACAGTATTCTAGGGAAGGTGGTGAAGACTGCTGTGAAGAAAAATAAAGCTGCTTGCAGGATAAAAAAAAAAAAAATAGATACTGCTATTTTATGTTACGTGAGAGCAGGGAACATTTTTTTTCCCTTGGGGCGAAAAATTTTGTGACCAGAGACCTGAATGAAGTTAGGAAGTAAACTATGCAATTGTCTAGGGGAAGAACTTTCAGGTAGAGCATATGATTGTTCTAATTTTACAGATGATGGAGAGTCAAAATTGCTCAATAATTCCTTTCTTTCTTTCTTTTTTTTGAGACAGAGTCTCAATCTGTCACCCTGGGTTGAGTGCCATAGTATCATAGCTCACAGCAACCTCAAATTCCTGGATTCAAGTGATTCTCTTGCCTTAGCCTCCCAAGTAGCTCGGACTACAGGCGCCCACCACCATATACAGCTAGTTTTTCTATTTTTATTAGAGATAGGATAGAGGGGTGTCTTGCTCAGATTGGTCTTGAACTCCTGAGCTCAAGCAATCTACCCACCTCCGTCTCCCATAGTGCTAGGATTACAGGTGTGAGCTTCAGTGCCTGGCCACAGTAGGCTTTTAAATGGCAGAGGTGAGATTCTAAGTTGGGTCCAGCTAAAGCAGAAGCATAGACTTTGAAATCAGTTCTAATATTTTGGATTATAATGTGTAAATGATTACAAACAATTTAAATAAGTTTCAGCACATGGTGAATTATGAAGACTGTGTCTCTATGACTGATTGAGGAAAGAAGCCTTAAAACTGAATGGGCTATGCAGAGAACAGTGAGTCTAGCATACCCATACTCCAATAATGACCTCAAGGAGGGGTGTCTAAACTTTTGGCTTCTCTGCACCACACTGAAAGAAAAAGAGTTCTCTTGAGTCATGCATTAAATACACAAATGCTAATGAAAGCTAGTGAGCAAAAACAAAAAGGTCCATATATAACTTTTATGATATCCACTACCACAGATAAGCAACAAGTCCTCACATAATCTGCATGTAACCCACAGACTAACGGTTGGACACCCCTGGGCCAAGTGTCTTCTAAACTTTATAGTTGAACATTGTAAGAGATGGGGCTGAAGAAAAGATTCAACTCTATATAAGATAATAATGAATTTGAGGGCAGTGCCTATGGCTCAAAGGAGTAGGGCACCAGCCCCATATACCAGAGGTGGTGGGTTCAAACCTGACCTTGGCCAAAAACTGCCCAAAAAAACCCAAAACATGAATTTGACTTATTTGTATTGGCTTGGAAAGATGTTCCCTAATACTTTGGGGATCAGATTGGAGAGACTCTGTAGAGGATGAGAGAGAGACAAAAATTACAATGACAATGGGTTAGTCATGACTACATAAATGACATTTTGGTTAACAATGGACCACATATACAATAGTGGTACCATAGGGTTATAATACCATATTTTTAGGTGACCTTTTCTATGTTTAGATATAAAGATACTTACCATTGCATTACAAGTGTCTACAGTATTCACTACAGTAACATGCTGCATAGGTGTGTGGTATAGGAGCAATGGCTATGCCATGTAGCCTAGGTGTGCAGTAGGCTATAGTGTCTAGGTTTGTGTGAACACACCTCATGATGTTTGCACAATAGAGAATTCACCTGATGATGCATTACTCAGAACATAGCCCCATCATTAGGTGACACACAACTGTAGTTTTATAATTTAGGAAACTCAACAAAATAAGATAAGTTCAAGGAAGTACATCATCAAAAGCTTTCAGCCCTAATCAAAATAGTGTAACCTGGCCTGTACTTTGTTGATGTGTAGGAGCTAAGGAACTTTTGTAGCATCATGAAAACTTCTGTTAGGAGGGTTTATATTCCAAATGGTTGGAAGTTCTTCTTAGCATCATTACATTGCATTCTGACCACACTAGTCAGACTGAATTCTACTTCCTACTAACAAGTGTTTAAATATTGCCTCCCAGAAAGAACTGGCATATTTTAACAGGTGTTCAAATACCTATCCTCTAAATAATGGTAGCAATTTAGTAATTTTTTCCAGTTTATCCATGTAGTTAGTTCATATTAGTTGTGGAAAATTTAAGAATAATCCCCTTGCCCCTACAGATATAAATTTATATTATTTATATTATTGTGTGGTATTAGTCATATGTGTATGAGTTTGTATATGTATATATTAATAAATATATTTAGAAGACTATATTTTTAAATTATATTGGGCTGAATTATTATTATTTTTTATTTTATTTTTGCAGTTTTTGGTCAGGGCTGGGTTTGAACCCACCACCTCTGGCATATGGGGCCAGTGCCCTACCCTTTTGAGCCACAGGCACTGCCCCCGGGCTGAATTATTATATACCGCAGATTGAGTTTTTTATTTCACTGAACAATTTCTACAGATTGCAATCAGAGAAATAACATAAAGTGAATAAATCCTGTGGAAAAAAAGTCTTTTCTAAGACTAATTATTAAATAACTCTTTCTGGTAAAAGAGAGCATTTGGGAACATGTCGTTCATTATGTTAAGATTCTGTAGAAAATGTATAAAAGGCACCTAAAATCTTAGGAAAGGGACATAATATTTAATGACATCATATTGTCAAGAGTGAGCATGAAATATTGAAACTCATGAAGACCTAGTATAGCTAAAAATCGTCTTCTTAAGCTTATCGAAGCTCTTGCAGTGAACAAGGACTATGGTTATGCCCTTGTCTGGTAAAGAGACATTGGTTAATATTAAAGAAAACAGCACCAAATCAATTTTAATTAACTTCTGCCTTGCTATTTGTTTTTTATTGTCAACTTTAAACTTAGTTTTTCATGTTAATTTTGGTTATCAAGATCTATGAAGAATTGATGAATTATTTATGTTTCTCATATACATGAAGGGCTATTGGTTTCGACTGGTGAATTGAATTAAGGGTTTGATTATGTTTCACTTTTCCCTGTGGTTGAGGAATAGGATATATCATTACACACGTAACATTTAAAAATACTTAAAAAAATCTTTTAAAACGTTGCAATTTTTGAATACCTTAAAGTTGTGGATATTACAATTACCTATCCCTTTAAAAATTGTCAATTTACTAATATAAATTGATGCAAGTTTTCTTACAGTAATTAATATATTAAAAATTTTTCTTGTGATAAAATAAAGCATTAAAAGTAAGGCTAAAGTTTTCTTTAACCGTTATGGCTAATTTTAGACTTCTCAATTTCTTAGAGACAATGACTGTTACAAGCTAATATCTATCCTTCCAGATTACTTTGCTATACATATAGAAATGTGTAATATTATTGAGGGGGTTTTCAAAAGTATATTATCAGGGGGGTGGGGAAAAATATATTATCATATTTCATGCATTATTCTGCAAGTTGCTTTCTTATTACTCAACAATGTCTCTTTCCCTGATTTCTTTTTCTTCCACACTGAAGAGCAAGTTCATTTTGTCACTTGTTGTTCTTAACAACAGAGCACAGAACAAGCCACCAATGCCTGCCCTGGTTTAGCTATGCTTGGAGCCTTCCTAGTGTCCCATTTTAAATTTTGTCATTCCTGAACATGATGTAATTTATGATTGCCCAACATAAAAAATTAAATTATTTCTTATTTTTTGTTGTTGCAGTTTTCACCTGGTCTGGGTTCAAACCTGCCACCCTTGGTATATGGGACCGGCACCCTACTCCCTGAGCCATAGGCGCTGCCCCTAAAAAATTAAATTAAGTATTTATTTAAAAATGTTTTTCCTTGTAAATATACCCTCTGCCTTCTCATCATAGAACATTTATAAGAATAATGGAGAAAATAAACAACAAAAAGAAGGGAGAACAGGTAACTTCATTAAGGACTGGACTTGACATACTCTCCTATTCTTATAGTTTCAGGGTTTTTAAATTTTGGAATAAACAAAAACTTATACAAACTTAGTAAGTACAATAAAAACAACTTTTTCCTCTGAACAATTTGAGACTAAGTTGCCAGCATGACACCCATCACTGCTCTCTGATTTAGTGTATGTTTCTTCCAGATAAGAGAATTATTTTATACAATTACAATATAGAATCAATATCAAGAAATTAACAGACCCCCAGTCAAGGTCTACCAGGTGTGCAAATAACAACAAGATGAACCAGGCTCATGCTGGATTTTTCTTGCTTCAGCCCTGGTCCCCAAATTCAATGATCTTTGGATGCTATCAGTGCAGAGGGGTATTTAGAAACCAAGGTTGGTTTTCTGTTTGTGCTTATTGCTTTTGGCGGGTAATTGCTCTCAGAGCCCCTCAGAAGACAGGATTAAGACATGTTTGTATCTGGACATACACATTTCCTTCTATCTGTATGTGATATTTCCGTAGTTAAGTATTTGTACACATAAAATCATGAGTTTACAGCAGTACCCCCAGTTTGAACCTAACAGAATTCATTCTGGTTTTCTCCTTTTCCACACAGATAACTCCCTTCTCTAACAGTGAGAAACCTGGTTCCTATTACTATTAACATATTTGTGATCAATCCCCCATACCCAGTCCATCGTCTATAAACACCACCCTTCTCCCACACTGATGCTTCCTCACCCTGCTTAATCATTTCTGCTTTCTTCACCCCAGAAATCCTCTAACACCCCACTATAGGGTGCTCTCCTTTATGGGTTACTTTCTCATTCCACCTGTTGCTAAAATTTTTTAAAAGTTTTTTTCTGAGAAAGTCCTATGCTCTGAATCCTTCAAGGCAGTTCCCTGGGCTTTCCAGTGAGCTTCCCACTCATTGGTTTGACATGGAAGAGAATAGGCAAATAGTAACAGGAATTAATTCAGGCAGAAGTTGTGTCAACTTTAAAGTGTGCCTCTTTACGGAAGGGGAAGATATATGACCAATCATTCTCTTGTTCTGCATTGAAATAAAACCACGGACATGGTACTCATTCGTGCTCAGGAACAAAGGTCATGGGTAGTTCTTCTTGTGGCTTTCTACACAACTATTCTAATGCATTGTCATCAGACCAAATGATTGGGCAAGATGGCAAGAAAGATCCCATGTATAAGCCACAGTATACCAAGAAGTGGTAAGGGGGTTTTTGCAAAGGGAAAGGTTTATGTAACCTCTTTTCTAACATCAGCCATTCTTTGGTCACAGTTGGGGTTTTGAAAAGATTCTGAACACACTTTGGCCCCCAATTGCTTTTATCACCCATTTCTAAAAACTCAAATTCAGTGTTACCTTTCTCAATTAAGCTACTATATATTTTTGAACCACATGGAGGGGAATTGTTTGCTAAAACCTATAATGTTGGTGCAAGCAACGACTATATTTCTTCACAGTAACAGCCTTACAGCATTTAGCTTTTGCCACGAGAATGCTCGCATTTCAATCTTCATTTCCCAGCATGTTCTCTTAGTGGCATGTCACCGTATAGTGTTTAGAGACAACTTAATAAAAAAAAAAAAAAAAAAACACCTCCCAGTACTTCCTGGGTGAAGGCAGAGTGACCTGGAAGCTGTTAGTTAGAGCCTGGAGAACATGAAGCTTCCTCTGCTGTTTCTTATGGTCGATTGCTGGGGGCACAGGCAAGAACTTCCACTAATTCATCTTTGGCCTCATTGTTAGGTAGAAAGCTCAGTGTATGCTCCCTGTCAAGAAAACATTTTGTCCAAACTAAGATCAGGATATAAACGTACAAATTTCATTTTGTCTTCTTCGAAGGAGAGAGGGAATGAAAGAGAAAAGAGAACAGGGAGACGGCATGGCACCCCAAAGAAAGAAAGGAAAAATGCCCATAGAGAGGCCAAGTGGTGGTTGAATGGAAGGGGGTCGAAGAGAAAAACAGTCAGCGCAGCCAAATTCACAGGGTGCCGTGAAACTGGTCCCTCTGCTCCTTCTGTCTGGATGATAAGCAACTGTCTTGTCAGAGAGACAGACTTGTCCTGGATGTTTCTGATCCTGAGGCCTGAAGCTTGCACCCTGTTGTTTGTCCAGAGATGACTCAGGAACTCTTGAGGCTATAAAACAGACTCTAAAAGATAAGGAGCTGGCCAATGTAAAGGGAAAGATTTACATTTCCTTTTTGTCTGCTCTTTTCAGTGGTTGTGAAAATAGAACTCCACAGGGAGCCTGCTAGGAAGAGAGGGCAGAGATCAGAGAGAGAGCTTGATTTTTAGCCCTTATGGAAAAAACTGTGAGTTAATAATTTTTTTTTTCTTTTTTGAGACAGAGTCCCACCCTAGGCTCTGAGCAGAGTGTAATGGCATCATAGCTCACTGCAACCTCAGACTCAGCTGTGGGCTTCCCGCTGCCTCAGCCTCCGGAAGCCACTGGGATTATAGGCATTTGCCATGGTGCCTGGCTGGGTTTTAATAGTTTTTCTGTGACCATCCTTTCACTCCTCTTCAAATAATGTGTGGCATACAATGCATGTGTTTCTTTGAACTTTCTAGCGTGTTATACAATCTCCTCCCCTACCAAGTCTTCCCAGAATTAGTGAATTCCACTTCCCTCCCCAGGGTCTTTGATTTAAGCTTTGCTGTTAGGAGAGGAGGTTGGAATTAAACAATCTCTTCTAACTGGAAAAGGGGCAATAAACATTTCTACAGTTAGTTTACCTCCATAGAAAAAATGCTGGAATCAAAATCATACAAAACTCAAAACAACGATTTTCCTCAACCAATCTTCTCTAGAGAAACCAAATTTTCATGTTGTATTTTTCTATTCTTCTCAGATAACAAACAGGCCTTGAGGGAAGAAGGCCAAATGGAATTATTCAAATAGTTCACGTTGTTCTGTTATTTCTTGTGCTCCGTCACTGCCCTAGATGTCAAGGCCAAGGTAACAGATAAAATGTAGAGCCAAAGTATTCAGGAGCCAGCATGAGCTCAGTGGACTTGCAGAAGTCTCCAGGGCAACTCTTCACCCCCACAGATAAAATAGGTGAGGCTCCCTCACAAAGTAGACTCTCTTGGGACCCTGTCACTGGCCTCCACTTGAACTTGGGAACTTGGGGAAAAGTCGTTGGTTTTTTTTAAAAGATAAAATGCACAGTTGTTGGACATCAGACTTCCTTCTTATTAAAGAGAAGAAAGGTAACATAAAACTTTCCCCCCTCTGGCTCGGCACCTGTGGCTCAAGCAGCTAAGGCGCCAGCCACATACACCCAAGGTGGCGGGTTCGAATCCCCAGCCCGGGCCCGCCAAACACCAATGGCTGCAACCAAAAAATGGCTGGGCGTTGTGGTCCCAGCTACTTGGGAGGCTGAGGCAGGAGACTCGCTTGAGCCCAGGAGTTGGAGGTTGCTATGAGCTGTGATGCCATGGCACTCTGCCCAGGGAGATAGCTTGAGGATCCATCTCAAAAAAAAAAAAGCACATTTGTATCTAAAGCCAAGGAAAAAAGGAAAAGTATAGGAAATTCCAGCAAATATGGACTTTGAGTAAAAATTTGAGAACTTTAAGAAATTGCTATTAATTTTTTACATGCACTAATGGTACTGTAATTTTGTTTTTAAAAATAACAATCCTTATCTATGAAGATATTTATTGAAAAAATTCCTGATAAAATTTTATGCCTGGAATTTAATTCAGGCATATGGGGAAGATGAGAAGAGATGGGAATATAAATGAAACAAGATTAACCAAGTAGGGGCATGGGCAAGATGGCCAATTAGCAGCAACTTTCATCAAATGGTCCCAGCCAGAGCAGGAAAACTGGACTAAAGTGAACTTGGGGCATGTAGTTTTGGTGTGATGGCAAGGAGAAGAGATTAAGGCATTCAGCAATCCCACTGAGACAAACTGTGAGGAAGAAGACCAGAAAGAGGAAGGGAGAGAGCAGAGAACCCTTATGAGTAGAGCAGACTAGAAGGAGCCTGGAGGTGAATAGAAGCCTAAGGAGGACTCCTCCCCAGTCAGGGGCTATCTGTGAGCAGCAAACCACAGGAATTCTCACCCCACAGGAGAGTGTAAGGAGTGACCAAAGGGCGGGCTTTCCTACACCTTGGAATATCCTCCTCTGGGTCCCCCTCTTGCCAACAGAATAGTGAGCAGTTTTGGCTCCAGCCAGCTTGTGACCACAGCCCATCTCTCCTTTTCCTTGGTTATCAGACAGAATGCCCCCTGCTGGGGCCTGCTTCCCTCTGCAGCAGTGAATCAGGAATGCTGACCCAGCTCACACAGCCTGGAAGGGCTACCCCATCCCCAGGCACAAGAGAGGTGAAGGGGCTTGGCCCCTACCCAGCCCCCATAGCCACTGTCGAAGCAAGAGGCCACTTTGTCTCTCACCAGCATCTGCTAGAAGACCTGCCGGGGAACAGACGGGAGAGGGCAGGGTGGTTCTGCACTATGTGGTTCAGTGGGTTGGGAGTGCCCACGCTTGCTGCTGGAGGAAACTGTGACTCAACTAGCCTGCCCCCTGCTAGATGGCATCTATCCCCATCCTATGGGGTGGTTTGGAACACCATTTACACACTGCCCCTGGTAGGAGGGAACCTCCTAGAGGTTACCCCCAGCTCTACCCCTACTGGCTTAAGAGGGGCAAGCCTAGCCTCAGGCAACCCTACTCTGAGAAATACTTGGAAGCATAACACAAGCTGTGGATTCCCTTCCCCCAAACACAAAGCCATGGTACTGTGAATCTGTTGCTGGCATTTTTGCAGGGACGGTTTGGCTCACTATCTGTGAGCCACGCCCAGCATAAGAGCATCTGCTAGAGGTCCTGCCCCCAGTCCCATCCTACCCAGCTTACAGAAAACAAGGTAGGTCCTCAGGACCCACACACTGTCAGCCCTGAAAAGCAGCTTTGGGAGACTGTGTGAAGGAAAGGCCACAGGAAAAAGCAGTCATTCATTTAAACACTTAGTGGTGGGGTGGTGCCTGTGGCTCAGAGGGATAGGGTGCTGGCCCCATATACCAGACGTGGCAGGTTCAAACCCAGCCCCTGACAAAAATAAAATAAAATAAAATAAAATAAACACTTAGTGGTGAAGAGGAGTGGTGAGCTCCATGTCCTGAGGCCTCTGGATCTGATTCCTGTCTGCACTTTTATTTTCTAAATGGCCTTAAAACCCAGATGAGTAGGCAGGGTGCAGTGGCTCATGCCTGTAATCCTAGCACTCGGGAGGCTGAGAAGGGTGGATGGTCTGAGTCCACAGGTTCAAGACCAGCCTGAGCCAGAGTGAGACCTCATCACTAAAAATAACCAGGCATTGTGGCAGGCACCTGTAGTCCCAGCTACTTGGGAGGCTGAGACAAGAGAATCACTTGAGCCCAAGAGTTTGAAGTTGCTGTGAGGTATGATACCACAGCACTTTACCAAGGGCAATAAAGTGAAACTCTGTCTCAAAAAATAATAATAATAATAAACTTGGCTGAGTAAGCCAGGTATACAGCAGTGGCTGCTTTGTTTCAGCTGGTTCTGGAAAGGCTGGGGCAAGCGCCATATCCTAGGGCCTCTGAAACTGGCATCACCCAGCAGATAGGTGTGTCACCTGGCTGGCCTAGGCTCCAAATCCTAGGCCTCAACTGCCTCCTGGGAGTTGCCTAAGAGTCCCAGCTATAATATCTCTCAACAACAATTTAGGGACACCCTAACATTCTAGCTTAAAAATTAAAATACAATAATATAAAATAAAATAAAATGAATTGAAAGCACACATGGGGAGGAAGAAGAACCCTAACAACACAAAATATCAGAGCAGATCGACTCCCACAAGAGATTACAAGATACAGTTGAAAATACCATATATAGGGCAGCGCCTGTGGCTCAGTTGGTAGGTGCCAGCCCCATATACTAAGGGTGGCGTGTTCGAACCTGGCCCCAGCCAAACTGAAAAAAAAAAAAATAGCTGGGCATTGTGGCAGGTGCCTGTAGTCCCAGCTACTAGGGAGGCTGAGGCAAGAGAATCGCCTAAGCCCAGGAGTCGGAGGTTTCTATGAGCTGTGACACCACAGCACTGTACCGAGGGCAATAAAGCGAGACGCTGTGAAAGAAAGAAAGAAGGAAAGAAGGAAAGAAGGAAAGAAAGAAAGAAAGAAAGAAAGAAAGAAAGAAAGAAAGAAAGAAAGAAAGAGAAAGAAAGAAAAAACCATACATAAAAAAATTATCAAAATGACAGAAATAGAATTCAGAATATAGATGGCAAATAAGATGAATGCTATTAAGAAGAAGATGGAAAAAGAAATGCAAAAACTGTCCTAAGGTATCAATGAAATTAAAGACAAAGTCACCCAGGGTCTGGACATATTTAGGAAGGATATAGCAGAGCTTCAGGAATTGAAAGAGACATTCAGGGAGTTTCAAAACACAGTAGAGACTCTCAGCAACAGAATATTGAGAAGAAAGAATCTCAGAATTCAAAGACAAGACTTACCAAATAACTCAATAATTCAAAGAGGCAGAAAAGAAGACAGCAAAAGCAGAGCAATCTCTTAGAGAGAAATAGGACTATACAAAGTAAACAAACATGAATCATAAAGACTCTGAAGAAGAGAGTCCTAAAAGCAAGAAAGCTATACTTCAAGGTATCATTGGGGAAAATTTCCCAGTAATTGTGAGAGACATGGAAATATAGATACTAGACAGTTACAGAACCACAGGATGACTCAATTCAAACAAAGCATCTCCTAGATCAGTGATTTTCAACCGGTATCCCAGGGCACAGTGGTATGCCATAAGAGGATTTTAGGTGTGTTGTGAAATTTTTTAAAGATCATTAATTAAATTATTTTCAAAAGAAGTCCAAAGCACAGGAGGTATATTCCTTTTTTTACTCTTTTTTTGATCAACATAGTTTATCACAAGTCCATAGTGATCAAAACAGCATGGTATTGGCACAAAAATATACATAAACATTTGGAACTGAATAGAAAACCATGAGATGAAACTAACATTTTATAACCACCTGATCTTTGATAAACCAAACAAGACCATACACTGAGAAAAAGAATCCACATCCAATAAATGGTGCTGGGAGTACTGTATAACTACAGATAAAAGACTAAAACTGGATCCACACCTTTCACCACTTAAAAAAATTGATTCAAGATGGATAAAAGTTTTAAATCTAAGACATGAAAAGCGTGGAGGGGGTGGAGCCTGTGGCTCAAAGGAGTAGGGCGCCGGCCCCATATGCCGGAGGTGGCAGGTTCAAACCCAGCCCCAGCCAAAAACTTCAAGAAAAAAGTGCGGTGAAAACTCTTGAAGATGTTGGTCTGGGGAAAAATTTTATGAAGAAGACTTCTATGGCAACTGCAACAACAACAAAAATAAATAAATGGACTTAATTGCTGAAAAGCTTCTGTACAGCTAAGGACACAACAACCAAAGCAAATAGACAATTTTCAGAATGGGGAAAGATATTTGTATATTACAAATCTGACAAAGGTTTGATAACTAGGATATACAGAGAACTCAAATTAATCAACAAAAAAAGAGCTCACAATCCCATATATCACTGGGCAAGAGACACGAACAGAACCTTCTCTAAGGAAGACAGGGGCAGCACCTGTGGCTCAAAAGGGTAGGGCTCTGGCCCCATATGCCTGAGGTGGTGGGTTCAAACCCAGCCCTGGCCAAAAAAAAAAAAAGGAAGACAGACAAATGGCTAACAAACATATGAAAAAATGCTCATTGTCCCTAATCATCAAAGAAATGCAAATCAAAACCACCCTGAGATTTCACCTAACCCCAGTAAGATTAGCCCATATCACAAAGTCCCAAAGCTACAGATGATGGCACAGATGCGGAGAGAACACTTTTTTTTTTTATTAAATGATAGCTGTGTACATTAGTGCAATCATGGAGTACAATCTGGTGTTTTCATATATAATTTGAAATATTTTCATCAAACTGGTTAACATAGCCTTTATGTCATTTTCTTAGTTATTGTGTTAAGATGTTTATATTCTATTTTTAGAAAGATTCACTTGTACCCTTGTAAGATAAACCATAGAGGTGATCCCTCCAATCACCCTCCCCTCACCCAGCTACCCCCTTACCCACCCCGCCCTTTCCCCTCTCCCCATATTCCTGGGCTATAATTAGGTAATAGCTTTCGTATGAAAGCTATAAATTAGTTTCATAATAGGGCTATGTACATTGGATACTTTTTCTTCCATTCTTGTGATACTTTGCTAAGAAGAACATTTTCCAGCTCCATCCATGTGAACATGGAGGAGGTAAAGTCTTCCATCTTTCTTTATGGTTGCATAGTATTCTATGGTGTACATATACCACAGTTTGTTGATCCATTCGTGGATCAATGGGCACTTGGGCTTCTTCCATGACCTGGCAATTATTAATTGGGCTGCAATAAACATTCTGATACAAACATTTTTGTTGTAATGTGGTTTTTGGTCTTCTGGATATATACCTAATAAAGGAATTGCAGAATCAAATGGCAGGTCTATTTTTAATTCTCTAACTGTTCTCCTTAATCATCAAAGAAATGCAAATCAAAACTACTTTGAGAAATCACCTAACTCCAGTAAGATTAGCCCATACCACAAAATCCCAAAACCAGAGATGCTGGCATGGATGTGGAGAAAAGGGAACACTTCTACACTGCTGGTGGGAATGCAAACTAATACGTTCCTTTTGGAAAGACGTCTGGAGAAGAGAACACTTTTACCTTGTTGGTGGAACTGCAAACTCATACAGCTGCTTTGGAAAGAAGTATGGAGAATCCTCAAAGAACTCAAATTTGATCTCCCATTTGACCCCACAATCCCACTACTAGGCATCTGCCCAGAAGAAAAAAAATCATTTTATCGTAAGGACATTTATATGAGATTGTTTATCACAGTTTGATTTATAATCGCCAAGATGTGAAAACAAACTAAATGCTGATCAGCTCAGTAATGGATTGACCGGTTGTGGTAGAAATACTATTCGGCCATTAAAAAAGATGGTGACTTACCATCTTTTGTATTAACCTAGACGGACTTGAAATACATTCCTCTTAGTAAAGTATCACAAGAATGGAAAAGCAATTATCCAATGTACTCAATACTAATATGAAGCCAGTAGAGGATCTAATGCATGCCCACACAGGGGAAAAACTCATTTCAACACAAGTTGGGGGAAGAGGCAGAGAGGGAGGGGGAGAGTGAGGGGAGAGTGGGGTGCTCCCACGAATGGGCATGGTGTGGGGGTGTATGGCACATCTTTTGAGTACAGTACATAACTACAAAAGGCCCTTTACTTAACAAATTCAAATATTTTGACCTGGTCATACCCTCACATTAACCTGAAATTTAAAAAATTTAAAAAAAAAGAAAGAAAAGTTGATGTAAGTGAATGCAACATAAGTATCTGCTGGTAGTAGGAGATGAAGTGCTCTAATATAAATCATGACAAAAATGACAAACGCCTTGAATTAAAAAGGACAAATGTCATGACCAAATAATTCACAAATGGAGCATTAAATGGGTAGAAATAAACTGGGTTTTGCCCACAAAACCGGTTAAAGGTTAAGAACTTTACAAAAAGCCAAGATTGGTGAAGGAATGTTGAAACTAACATTCTCATACAACATTAAGAGTAATAAAATTTAGTGCAAGCATTTCTGGTAGGTAATTTATATATATGTATCAAAGGCTTTAAAGGTATTCAAATCAAACTGGACCTGGTGGCTCACAACTATAATCCTCACATTCTGGGAGGCCTAGGTAGGCCCATTGCTTGAGCTCAGGAGTTTGAGACCAGCCTGAGCAAGAGCAAGACCCCCTCTCTACTAAAAATAATAATAATAGTAAAAAACTAGCTGGGTGTTGTGGGAGCCTGTAGTCCAAGATACTTGGGAGGCTGAAGTAGGAGGATTGAGCCCACTTTTGAAGTTGCTATGAGCTATGAAGAGGCCATGGCACTCAACCCAGGGCATAGAGTGAGACTGTCTAATAAACTAAAACAAAACAATATAAAATAAAATAAAGGTATTCAAATCCTATAAAATAATAGTTCCATTTTTAAAATGGTATTAGGAGAAATAATCATGACTGGCCCTTGAGTCGTAAAAGGAAGTTCAGAACAACTTTTTTTCTTTTTATTGAGACACAGTCTCACTACGTCGCCCTCTGTAGAATGCTGTGGCATCACAGCTCACAGCAACCCCAAACTCTTGGGCTTAAGCAACTCTCTTGTCTCAGGCTCCCAAGTAGCTGGGACTACAGGCACCTGCCACAACACCCAGCTATTCTTCTTGTTGTTGTTGCAGTTGTCAATGTTGTTTAGCTGGCCTAGGCCAAGTTCAAACCTGCCACCCTCTGTGCATATGGCCAGCTCTATAACCACTGTGCTATGGGCACCAAGCCAAGAACAACTTTTTTTTTTGAGACAGAGTCTCACTTTGTCACCCTCAGTAGAGTGCTGTGGTGTCACAGCTCACAGCAAACTCCAACTCTTGGGCTTAAGCAATTCTCTTGCCTCAGCCTCCCAAGTAGCTGGGACTATAGGCACCCGCCACAATGCCCAGCTTTTTATTGTTGTTGTTGTTGCAGTTGTCATTGCTGTTTTAGCTGGCCCAGGCCAGGTTTAAACCCGCCACCCTTGTTATATGTGACCAGCACCCTACCTACTGAGCCCTAGGTGCCACCCCAAGAACAACTTTTTCATAATAACAAATACATCAAAACTAAATTCCAACCACCAGTGATTAGATGAGTACATTGAGCTTCATCATATAATGAAATTATGGAAGGATTTAAAATTTTCTTTATTGGGCGGTGCCTGTGGCTCAAAGGAATATGCCAGAGGTGGTAGGTTCAAACCCAGCCCTGGCCCCCCCCCAAAAAAATTTCTTTATTATCCCTGTAATAATAGTTTTATAGTACTGTAATAAAATATTTTAATCTGTAATGTAATATTTATTAATATAGAAATTGTCCAATACATGTTGCTAATTTTTCAAAATAGATATAAAATATTATATACTGAATTAACCAGTTTGATGTATCCTATGTTTTTGTGTATAATGGAATAAAGTATATTTGAAGGAATAATTTCTTTTCAATACCCATCATGGATTTCACAGTAGAGATTTCTATAACATGTGTCTAGCTCAGAAATCATGAAATGCTAAGAAATGCCAGGCTGTGGTTTCAAAAGGAACAAAGCCAATATCGTCTGATGTAGAAGAATGAATTTTTATAAGGTAAAACTGAATAGTGTTGCTTCAGGGAAGACAAGAAGAATGTGTCCTTCCTTGCTTTTTTTTGTTTTTGTTTTTCTTTCTGTTTTTGTTTTGTTTTGTTTTGTTTTTTACCATTTTTGGCCAGGGCTGGCATATGGGGCCAGCACCCTACTCCTCTGAGCCACAGTAGCCACCCTTCCTTCCTTGCTTTTTAAATAACTATTGAGGAAATTTCCTACAGTAAGAAGAAAGGGGCTTGTATGGGAAGACTCACTGTCTCTCACCATCCTGGCAGCAAAACCTACCTCAGCCCTTCAGAGCCAGCAAGAGAAGAATTTCCACTAACATTTGACCAACACCAGAGGAGCACAGCCTTGGTGGGTGAAGCTTCCCAAGGAGAGTTAGGGGACTGAGGGACAGTAGGAGGAAGACAGTGAGCATTGAGAGGAGACAGGGCTGTAAGGAGTCCCAGCCTGGACTGACACGCAAGTCTGTAAGAGCTGCCTCCTCCAGGATGAAGGCCAGACTTTCTGCAGCCCAATAAATCTCTGATACTTGCAGTCCTCTGAGTCAAAAGCTCATTGGAAATAAGCTTGCAGGGAAGGAAGAGGATGCATGAGAGGGAAAATGCACCTCATAGCATTGTTATAAGAGCTTAGGGAATGACAATTTTTTTAAAGTAAAATGAAAGGAGGAATTTATTATGAAAGATGTTCTCAGGCTCAGTGCAAACGGCTCACACTTATAATCCTAACACTCTGGAAGGTGGGAGGACAGCAGGAGTTCAAGACTGGCCTGAGTAAAAGTGAAATCCTGTCTCTACTTAAAAAAAAAA
>CAUYQV010052638.1:0-26674 GCA_963574575.1 Galagoides demidoff
TCAAATAACTTTAATTTTTGTTGATAAACTATGTAGGTTGTACTCAATAAACTATATATTTAAAAGACAGTTTAGGCTCGGCGCCTGTGGTTCAAGTGGCTAAGGCCCAGCCACATACACCTAAGGTGGCAGGTTCGAATCTAGCCCGGGCCTGCCAAACAACAATGATGGCTGCAACCAAAAAATAGTCAGGCGTTGTGGCAGGTGCCTGTGGTCTCAGCTACTTGGGAGGCGGAGGCAAGAGACTTGCTTGAGCCCAGGAGTTGGAGGTTGCTGTGAGCTATGATGCCATAGCACTCTACCCAGGGGGACAGCTTGAGGCTCTGTCTCAAAAAAAAAAAAAATTAAAAAAAAGACAGTTTAAAAACCAGACAAGTTCTTAGCTGGGCGTTGTGGTGGGCACCTATAGTCCCAGCTACTTGGGAAGCTAAGGCAGGAGAATCACTTAAGTCCAAGAGTTTGAGGTTGCTGTGAGCTGTAATGCCATGGCACTCTATCAAGGGCAACATAGTGAAACTCTGTCTAAAAAAAAACCTGATGAGTTCTTTGAATGGCATTTTTTTCCCCCACAGGCACCCACCACAACACCCAGCTATTTTTAAAGATGGGTTTTAACTCTGGCTCAGGCTGGTCTTGAACCCATGACCTCAGTCAATTCGCCCGTCTGGGCCTCCTAGAGTGCTGGGATTATAGGCGTGAGCCACTGTGCCTGGCCTCAGATGGCATTTTTCAACAACTGAATATTGAAAATGATAGTAAATCCCATCACATGACTTAACATTTTATATGTAAATATAGCCATATATGTACATTAAAAATACACAAACATAGAAACTAAAGGTAAGATAAGGTCAAATATATTTTAAAATGTCTTGCTAATCATGATGACTGCATGCTATCTTTAGTTAACGTCATATCAACACTCTTTGTAAGGTTCATTGTGCTTATTGTGGGTCCAGATCCAATATTTGGTCTTCTTCATTTTGGGGGAGGTGGGGTTTGGTTACCCCCATGATTAGGTCATCACCTGGTAATGTTTCTGATAAAGAATTGATAGTGCTTCTATTTTTTTCTTGTTTGCTTGTTCATGTGTAATTAGTGTTTTTCTTTTTGAGATAGAGTCTCACTTTGTCACCCTTGGTAGAGTGCTGTGGCATCATAACTCACAGCAACCTCAAACTCCTGTGCTTAAGCAATCCGCTTGCCTCAGCCTCCCGAGTAGCTGGGACTACAGGTTCCCACTACAATGCCTGACAATTTTTAGAGACGAGTTCTTGCTCTGGCTCAGGTTGGTCTTAAACCTGTGAGTTCAGGCGATCCACCTGCCTCAGGCTCCCAAGTGCTGCTTGAGCCACGGCACCCAGCCTTAGTGTTAGTTCCAATCAGGAGTTTCCTTGTAAAAATATTTTAAAGCCACTTATCTGGGCAGTGCCTGTGGTTCACGGAGTAGGGTGCCAGCCCCATGTACCCGGAGTGTCGGGTACAAGCCCGGCCCCAGCCAAAACTGCAAAAAAAAAAGCCACTTATCTACTTCATGAAAGTGTCTAGTTAAAACTAATAGACAATCGGCTTGGTGCCCGTAGTTCAGTGAGTAAGGGCGCCAGCCACATAAACCAAGGGTGGTAGGTTCCAGCCTGGCCCAGGCCTGCTAAACAATGACAACTGCAACCAAAAATAGCTGGGCGTTGTGGCAGGTGCCTGTAGTCCCAGCTACTTGGGAGGCTGAGGCAAGAGAATCACTTAAGCCCAAAAGTTGGAGGTTCCTGTGAGCTGTGATGCCAGGGCGCTCTACCTAGGGGGCGATATACTAAGACTCTCTCTCAAAGGAAAAACAAAAACAAAAACAAACAAACTAGTAGATAGTCAATTTTGAAAACTGAGCACACATAAAGTACAGTCTATGGCACTGTTTTGTTCTCTCCTTTGGAGCGTAGAACTCTTACTTTCATTTCAGTACAACTTAACTTACCACTATTCTGTGTGACCACATAGATATCAAGCATGTGAGAACCATCCCCCCTCCACTGTGAATCTGTATATTAAACAGTAGCAAAATGTAATTCATTTTCATTAAACATGAAAATAAATAAATATCAATTTAAGTACTTTCTTTTCTCATTCCAGTGGCTGATGGTCTTGCACATTCCCCAAGGTGTAGACACCCCATCTGGGGGACCATCATGTTAGAAATGAGTCCATTTTCTCAAATCACATTTTTATATTTTTTTTTGTTTTTTTTCACAATCATATTTTAAAAAAGAAAAATGACAAATGAGCAATAATAGGAAGACAAAGAGAAAAATAAAATGTAAGACTCAATTTATTTCTACTGGAACACTTCTATCTATCTGGCCCTAACTCAATGAAATCTATCCAATGTCTTCCTTCTCCTAAGTTAAAAAAAATTACATTAATATGAAAAATGACTGCATGACTTTCCTTTAAAATCCAATACAAAGGGGGAAAATTGGTTTTCTCATCATTGTCTACACGTGATTGAAGAACCACATACTTGACTATAAACACATCTTTTTTTTTTTTTTTTTTTTGAGACAGAGCCTCAAGCTATCCCCCTGGGTAGAGTGCCATGGCATCACAACTCACAGCAACCTCCAACTCCTGGGCTCAAGCGAGTCTCCTGCCTCCACCTCCCAAGTGGCTGGGAACACAGGTGCCCACCACAACACCTGGTTAATTTTTTTTTGGTTGCAGCCATCATTGTTGTTTGGCGGGCCAGGCTGGATTGGAACCCACCACCTTAGGTGTATGTGGCTGGTGCCTTAGCCACTTGAGCCACACACATCTTATTGTATACTAAATTTAGCTTGTCTCTGCTCCTTCCAGTAAGCTGGTGTCCTTTTCCTTTTTCATATTTCTTCTACTAAAAGTAACGTGATTTTCTATGCTACCTTGTCCTGCAAGCATGTTACTTTTTTTTTTTTTTTTTTTATTCAGAGTCTCACCCAGTCACCTTGGGTATGAATGTCATGGCGTTATAACTCACAGCAACCTCAAACTCTTGGGCTCAAGCAATTCTCTTGCCTTAGCCTACGGAGTAGCTGTGAATACAGGTGCCTGCCACATGCCCCACTAGTTTTTTTGTTTTTGGTAGAGACTAGGTCTTGCTATTGCTCAGGCTGGCAGGCTAGTCTCTCTCTCTTTCTCTCTTTTTTTTTTTTTTTGAGACAGAGGCTCACTGCTGCCCTGACTAGAGTGCCATGGCATTATAGCTCACAGCAACCTGAAGTTTTTGGGCTCAAGTAATTCTCTTGCCTCAGTTTTTCTATTTTTAGTTGAGACAGGTCTTGCTATTGCTCAGACTGGTCTCCAACTCCTGTGCTTAAGCAATTTGCCCAACTCAGCCTCCCAGAGTGTTACTTTCAAGAAGACAAGTCCTGCTAAGACCTCAGCCACATGGTTCTTGTTTTGTAGTTTGGTGCATATGGACAAGATGACTTGGCCAATGTCAAGGCTGGCCACAGTGCCCTGGAATTTTCCAAAGGCACCATGTATACCTGTCTGGAGCAGAGTGAGGACAGCCAAGGCCTAATACGTGAACAGCTATTGGAAAGACATGGTGGCTGAGAAGTGGCTCACCCCAGATGGCTGTGGGGTCAATTACATCCCCAGTTGTGGTCCCCTGGACAAGTGGCGGGCCCTGAACTCATGGGGACCTCCTCTGTGCTGTCTCTCATTTGCATTTATCAATAATAAATCCTATTTCCTGTCCAAAAAAAAAGATATGTCTGAATCTGTTTCATTAGCTGTATCAAAACAGAGCTCACTTCAAAGTAGCTTTGTAGCTACTAAGGAATTCAAGTAATATTTTCAAATTAATAAGATAGGAGGAAGTCTTCCTTCCTTGCTTCAAGAAAAAAATTATGAAGGGTAAGAAAAATCAACTCTAGGGTGAGAGAGGAAAACTGGGTTACTCTCTACTATAAATATATCAAGTACTATACTTATCTTGTTTTTGTCTACCTAACCCAGCAGACGAAATTTGCAATTGATCAGAAATTCAATTTCTTTGATATACAGCTATTCAGGTTATCTACTGTTGGAGTGAGCTTTGGTAGCCTTTTTTTTTTTTTTCCAGACAGAATCTCACTATGCCACCCTTAGTTAAGTGTCGTAGTGTAACAGCTCACAGCTACCTCAAACTCTTGGGCTTAAGTGATTCTCTTGCCTCAGCCTCCCAAGTAGCTGTGACTACAGGTGCCCACCACAACACCTCGCTATTTTTTTGTTGCAGTTGTCATTGTTGCTTAGCTGGCCCAGCCGGGTTCGAACCCAGCAGTGTAGGTGGCTGGCACTGAGCCAGTAGCTTGTCTATTTAAGGACATTGTCAGTTTCATTAAAGTGTCAAATTTATTGCATAAAGTTGTCTGCATAATGCCCTCGTTGTTTTAATGTATCTGGGATCTGTAGTTATTGTCCCCATTCATTACAGATCTTGCTCATTTGTCTGTATTCCTCATCTGCCTAGCTTTAGCTCAAGGTCAATCTTAGCTACATTTCATACATTTTGTATTCACTTTTTTCAGTTAAAAATATTTTCTACTTGGGCAGCACTTGTGGCTCAAAGTAGGGCACCAGCCCCATATGCCAGAGGTGGCGGGTTCAAACTCACCCTTTGGCCCTGGCCAAAAACTGCAAAAAAAAATTTTTTTTTCTTCTCTAGGGCAGCACCTGTGGCTCAGTGGGTAGGGTGCCGGCCCCATATACCCAGGGTGGCGGGTTCAAACCCAGCCCAGCCTAACTGCAACAAAAAAATAGCCGGGCATTGTGGTGGGTGCCTGTAGTCCCAGCTACTTGGGAGGCTGAGGCAAGAGAATCACCTAAGCCCAGGTGTTGGAGGTTGCTGTGAGCTGTGATGTCACAGCACTCTACCCAGGGGAACAGCTTGAGGTTCTGTCTCAAAAAAAAAAAAAATTTAAATCTTAACTTCAGAGAGAGAAGGTCTCACTCTGCTGCCCTGGCTAGAGTGCAGTGGTGTCACCATAGCTCACTGCAACCTCAAACTCCTGAGCTCAAGCTATCTTCCTGCCTGAGCCTCCTGAGTCCTTGGAACTATAACACCATCACACCCAGCTATTTTTTCTATTTGTAGTAAATTTCAGTTCTTGCTCTTGTTCAGGCTGCAATTAATTTTAAAAAGTCAATGACATGGGGAGAATGTCTACTTTATTCTTAGTTATACATAAGAAAAAAATGTAAGACTTTTCACAACATGGGAACAATGATGGATGAGGCAAGGGTAGAAAATGCCACAACACAGAAAAGTAAACATGATGTATAGATTGTCAACCAGAACCAAGCAGCAGCAAGTACTTATAGTATAAGCTAGATCCCTCTAAACCACCTGATGAGGATGATAAAAGCAGCAAGGTCAACCCCCATTTAAAAACCTTTGAACAGGGGTGTTCAATCTGCTGGCCCACAGGCCACATGCTGTTTTTGTGCTTATTTGTGGCATGGACCTTTTTTTTGCTAATCAGCTTTTGTTAGTATTTGTGTATTTAATGTGTGTCCCAAGACAACTCTTATTCTGCCAATGTGCAGCAGAGAAAAAAAGGCTGGACATCCCTATTTTAGAGTTAGACATATCTATTTTAGAGTTAAATATATGTTGGCTGCCTGATATACGCAGATTGCACTGCTGGTCCTCAACTTCTGATGTATTCTAAATCAAATCTGGGTGGCACTCGTGGCTCAAGGAGTAGGGTGCCGGCCCCATATACCGGAGGTGGCAGATTCAAACCCGGCCCCAACCCAAAACTGCAACCAAAAAGAAAAAAAAAAAAAAAAGAAAATCAAATCTGATATAGCCTGAGATACCTTTTTTTTTTTTTTTTAAAGAATAACAAAAACAGATTGGCATGTACTTTCCTTACTTTATTATATCTTACTTACATTCTTTAAGGGACAAACACTTATAGGCTATAGTGAAGAAATCTTAATTTTATAAGAGAGTTAAGAAACCAGTAAGGTATGTCCAGGTATTATCTTTAGTGATGTTTCTTATCTTTGTTCTGGGACTCCAGGAGATATTCAGCTCCTACAGCTACCACAAATGCAGCAAATCCCCATTTGAATCCTTTTAATAATGCACCAACAAAGGAAACATTATTTGCAAAGCCACCCATGTATCTCCAAGCTTCATTCCTAGAGGAAAAAAAAAAGGGAAAAATTATAATCATAAAAACTTGAGCTCAAGAGATTCTCCCACCTTGGTCTCCCAGAGTGCTAGGATTACAGGAGTGTGCCACCCTGCTTGACCCCCACATAACTTATGTATATTCACTGAATAGAATAAATTGAATTTTCATCTTTCTAACACAGTTAAGTTTAACTCTATATGAGTGGATCACAACAGGAATTTTTCTGTGGCATAGGATAATTAAGTATATATGCCCAATTTTCACATATATAAGAAAAAAAAACACTTAATGATGTCACATTTCACCGTCTAACTACTCAGGAGTTTATGGAATATAGATTAATAAGATTAATAAGCCAATATAGACTGGCTTATTATTTGGAAAAAAAAAATCAATAAAAGCCATTCACCATGAGAATAAAAAAGGAAAAATAGTATGAGAATCTCAATAGACATAGAGAAAGCATTTAACACGATTCGATACTCATTAATAATAATAAACAGAACCCTTAGTAATCTAGGAATAGAAGGGATTAAAACGGAGAATTAAAAATACTATTTTCAGGCTCGGCGCCTGTGGCTCAAGTGGCTAAGGCTCCAGCCACATACACCTACTGTGTCAGGATCGAATCCAGCCTGGGCCTGCCAAACAACAATGATGGCTGCAACCAGAAAATAGCTGGGCGTTGTGGTGGGCGCCTGTGGTCCCAGCAACTTGGGAGACGGAGGCCGGAGACTCCCTTGAGCCCCGTAGTTAGAGGTTGCTGTGAGCTATGCCATGGCACTCTACCCAGGGGGACAGCTTGAGGCTCTGTCTCAAAAAAAAAAAAATACTACTTTCGGTAGCATAAAAAGATACTAATTCAGGATGAAATATGCGTAAGACCTGTACATAAAGCAACAAAATACTTCTGAGAAAGTTACAGAGGACCTACATTGTCTATGACTGGAAGATTCAACTTGTTAAGACATCAATTATCCCAATTTGACATGACTTTGCATCAAAGTGAACATAAAATATTTACATTGTGAATCTATGTGAAACAGATTCAGTATGATCTCAATTAAAACACAAACAGGCTTTTTGTAAAAGCTGATAAGCTTATTCTAAAATTTATATGTAAATGCAAGGGACCTAGACTAGCTAAAACAATTATACTCTGCTAAATAGAATGGGCAAAATATTTGAATAGAAATTTTACCAAAGAAAAAATATAAACAACAAATAAGCATATAAAAAAGCTTCTCATTGCCATTAGTCTTTATGAAAATGAAAATTAAAGCCACAAAGAGTTAATACTACTATATTCACTAAAATGGCTAAAATTAAAAGATTGATAATACCAAGTATTGATGAGGACATTGAACAACTGAAATTCTCATATATTACTGATGGCAATGCATAGTACAACCACTTTGGAAAACAATGGAGGAGTTTTTTATAAAAAATAACCATACATTTATTGTATGATCCAGAAATCCCACTCTTAAGTATTTACCCAAAAGAATAAAAATATATGTCCACACGGACTTGTACTTGTTTACTCAAAATAGCCAAAAGCTAGAAACAACCCTAAAGATAAACGGCGAACAAAATGAGGAATATCCACAGAATGGATGTAAAATTAAAAGGTGACAAAAAAGAAGGACTACAAGACTTCTTTGTGGTGACTCATGCTCATAATTCTAGCATTCTGGTTGGCTGAGGTGAGAGGACTGCTTGAGCTCAAGAGTTTGAGACCATCCAGAGTAAGAGCAAGATCCTGTCACTACTAGAAGTAGAAAAATTAGCCATGGGTTGTGGGGTTGTGGCAGGAACCTGTAGTCCCAGCTACATGGGGGGCTGAGGCAGGAGTATCTCTCTGAGCCCGTGAGTTTGAGGTTGCTGTGAGCTAGGCTAACACCATGGTGGTGCTCTCATCTGGGCAACAGAGTGAGACTCTGTCTCCAAAATAAATAAATAAATAAATAACTAAAAGGAAAAAGAAAAAGAACATAGACAATAATCTCTAGGATAATTCTACCTAAGTTACTTAATTCATCTTACCGGCCCCATGGATCCCTTAGACCTTGTGCTGCCAGCTTCTTTTGGACAGTTTCTAATGGTGTCCCTTCTATCTTCCATTGTCTGTAATCTGGAAGTTCCATTTTCCTATGTCCATGTTCATGTCCATGGGCCATGACTATAGGAAAGATTAAAATAAGAAAGAAACATGCAGGCTGTAGATATCAAATACCCAAATTTATTGTTTTGTTTTTTTTTTTGAGACAGAGCCTCAAGCCATCCCCCTGGGTAGAGTGCTGTGGCATCACAACTCACAGCAACCTCCAACTCCTGGGCTCAAGTGAGTCTCCTGCCTCTGCCTCCCAAGTAGGTGGGACCACAGGCACCCACCACAATGCTCAGCTATTTTTTGGTTGCAGCCATCATTGTTGTTTGGCAGGCCCGGGCTGGATTTGAACCTTCCACCTTAGGTGTACGTGGCTGGTGCCTTAGCCACTTGAGCCACAGGTGCTGAGCCTTATTGTTTATGTTTTAATGTGAAACACTTAAAGTTAATGCTTTAAAAATAAGAACTAATACAATTATTTTAAAATTCTAGTTAAACATTTTTTATAAGATAGTGTCTTATTACACAAGAGGTGTATGTTCACAGTTAGGAAATACACATACACAAAATATAAAAAGTAACCAGTAACCCCACTGATTGGAGGTAACCATTTATCATTTGGTTCTTTTTTTTTTTTTTTGAGATAGAGTTTTACTTTGTTGCCCTGAGTAGAATGCTGTAGCATCATAGCTCACAGCAACCTCAATCTTTTGGACTCAAGAGATCCTCTTCCCTCTCAGCCTCCCAAGTAGCTGGGACTACAAGTGCCTACCACAACACCTGACTAGTTTTTTATTTTTTATTTTTTGTCTATTTTTAGAAGAGATAGGGTCTTGCTCTTGCTCAGACTGGTCTTGAAAGTTCCTTTTTCCACTATAATAGCAAACATTTATTGAGCCTTATGTGCCAGGTATACTATGCCCTGTATTAACTCTAGAACAACTCTTCAAATGATTATAATTATCCCCATTTTCCAGATGAAGACAGTAAGACTCCAAGAAGTTAAGAAACTTTTTAAAGTTAAATGGTACAATTCAGATTTAAACTTTGCAGTTTGGTTTTAGAAACTGGCTCCTAATATCTTAGCAATATTGTTTTTTCTCTTTTCAGTGCTTTCGTACATAATATATAAATATGCATAACAAGATGTTGCATACATACACTAGGTTTTTTACCTGCTTTCTTCAGAAAGCAGTACTATTTTTTTTTTTTTTGAGACAGAGTCTCACTATGTGGCACTCAGTAGAGTGCCGTGGCATCACAGTTCACAGCAACCTTGAAATTTAGGGCCTAAGCGATTCTCTTGCCTCAGTCTCCCAAGCAGCCAGGACCACAGGCACCCACCACAACACCTGGCTACTTTTTTTGTTGTTGTAGTTGTCTCAGTTGTTCAGCTGGCCCAGGCTGGGTTCGAACCTGGCAGCCTTGGTGTATGTGGCCCGCGCCGTAACCACTATGCTCTGGGTGCTGAGCCTGCAGTACCATTGTTTTTAAATACATGACATGATTATGTAAGTTTTTCTGTAAAGAGGTAGACAGTAAATATTTTAGGCTCTGTGAGCAGAAATGCTAAAATTAAGGATATTATGTTAAGTATGTATAGAGAAAACAAATTTCTATAAGTATTTTATTTACAAAGTTAACATAATAACTAAAATATATAATTTTGGTTAACTGGTATCCTTATTAAAAAATAGAATTCTGGCCAGGCATGGTGGCTCACGCCTGTAATCCCAGCACCTGGGAGGCCAAGGCGGGTGGATTGCCTGAGCTCACAGATTTGAGACCAGCCTGAGCCAGAGTGAGACCTCGTCTGTAAAAATAGCCTGGCGTTGTGGCGGGCATCATGGCAGGTATCTGTAGTCCCAGCTATGTGGGAGACTGAGGCAAGAGACTTGCTTAAGCCCAGGAGTTTGAGGTTGCTATGAGCTATGATGCTATGGCACTCTACCAAAGGTGACAAAGTGAGACTATGCCACAAAAAAAAAAAAAAAAAAAAGAATTCTGGGTCAGCCACGTGCCTTACACCTGTAATTTTAATACCCTAATTTAGACCCAGGTGGGAGGATCAATTGAGGTTAAGAGTTCAAAACTAGCCTGAGGAAGAGTAAGATTCTGTCTATACTAAAAATAGAAACAATTAGCTGGGCATGGTGGCCAGCACCTATATCCCAAGTACTGGGGAGGCTGAGAGAGGAGGATCATTTGAGCCCAGGAATTTGAAGCTGCATTAAGCTATGCTTGCTAGGCAACAGAATTTTTAGGGGCAACATTTTGTTTTGCTTAACTGGAGCTCAAAGTTAATGTTCTTTAGTAAAGCAAATGTTCATCTGAATAGGAAGTGGGCTGAATTTAGCCTATAGGCTGCAGTTTGCTGATCCTGCTATGATGCCTGGCTAGTTTTTTAATTTTTAGTAGAGACAAGGTCTTGCTTTTGCTCAGGCTGGTCTCCAACTCTTGGCTCAAACAATCCACCCACCTCGACCTCCCAGGGTGTTAGGATTACAGGTATGAGCTACTATGCAGGCCCCTCCCCCCAATTTTAAAAAAAATAACGTTTCAGGCTAGTTGTAATGGCTCATGGCCATTACTCTGGGAGACTGAGGCTGGCGGACTGCTTGAGCTCAGGAGCTTGAGAACAGCTTGAGCAAGAGTGAGACCCTGTCTCTAAAAATAGCTGGGTGTTGTCGTAGGTACCTGTAGTCCCAGCTACTCAGGATGCTGATACAAGAGGATCACTTGAGCCCAAGAGTTTGAGATTGCTGTAAGCTATGAGTCCATGGCACTCAACTTCAAGGAGAAGGAGTGAGACTGTCTCAAACAAACAAAAAAACCAAAAAAAAAAAAAAAAGTTTCATTTATTTACTTACTTATTTTTTTGAGACAGAGTCTCACTTTGTTCCCCTTGGTAGAGTGTCATGGCGTCATTGCTCACAGCAACCTCAAACTCTTGGGGTCAAGTGATCCTCTTGCCTCAGCCTCCCAAGTAGTTGGGACTACAGGTGCTGGCCACAATGCCTGGCTATTTTTAAGAGACAAAGTCTTGCTCTGGCTCAGGCTGGTCTTGAACCTGTGAGCTCTGGCAATCCACCTGCCTTGGCTTCCCAAGTGCTGGGATTATAGGTGTGAGGCATCAAATCTGGCCCATACTGTTTCATTTAATTTTTTTTTTTTTTTTTAGAGACAGATTCTCACTTTGTCATCCTTGGTAAAGTGTTGTGGCATCACAGCTCGCAGCAATCTCCAGCTCCTGGGCTTAGGCGATTCTCTTGCCTCAGCCTCCTGAGAAGCTGGAACTACAGGTGCCCGCCACAACGCCCAGCTATTTTTTTGTTGTTGCAGTTTGGCCCGGGGCCGGGTTTGAACCCGTCATGGTATATGGGGCCAGCACCCTACTCACTGAGCCACAAGTGCTGCCCTGTTTCATTTAAAAAATGTTTAAAGGATTCTAAGACAAATCCTAACTTGACAAGTATCAATTCTAGACTATCAACCCTAATTTAGTATCAATGTACTTGAGAGATATTACAAGACAAATGCTCAACAAATTTTGATTAAAGTGGTTTGTTTTTGAAAATAAAAGTTGAAACATTAGTGTAGAATGAAGACTATTTTGAAGTTACTCTATTACTGTGCTCAAACTATTAAGTAATTTGAAAGATAAATCTTTGGAAAAAATGAAAGTATACATACCCTACACAAATTTTTAGAAATAAATTCAATGTTTTCCCTTCTAATTAAAATATTTCAAAAGGCTTCTTTCATAGAAATTTACAAATATAACATTTAAATTCTTTCAGAAAGAATCACAAGAACAACACTATTATTAGGGAAAAATTTTCATTTTCTGTAGAAATTATTTCTACTTCAGAATAGCCAAAAATCAATGATATACCCTGATCACTTAAGAGAAAAGAGTTTGGAATTCTCTTACTGTGTACTATTAATATTTGTGAAATCCTTAGCCAAGCATTGTGGCAGGCACCTGTTGTCCCAGCTACTCAGGGCTGAGGCAAGTGAATTGCTTGAGCCCAAGAGTTTGAACTGTGAACTATGATACCATGGAACTCTACCAAGGGTGACAAAGTGAAACTCTCCCCCTCCCCCCCAAAAATCTGTGAAATCCAAGGCAAATCCCTTAATCTCTTTGAACTTTGTTTTTTTCCTAAAACATTAGGATAAAACCTACCTTTCGAGATTTTGACAACTGGAAAAAACACATTGTGATGTTCCTTCCACTTTTACACCCAGCTGGTGAGAATGTTACTTAG
The DNA here is from genome assembly GCA_963574575.1 of Galagoides demidoff. NCBI lineage: Eukaryota > Metazoa > Chordata > Mammalia > Primates > Galagidae > Galagoides > Galagoides demidoff. The sequence continues at coordinate 12,543 of CAUYQV010052638.1, forward strand.
CATAACCATTCTGAAAAATTGGGATGACCTATAAAAGGTGAACATTCAAATACCTATGGACTTCCATTCCTGGTTCTGCACTGTCCAATAGGGTAGCCAATGGCTCTTGAAAATGTGGCTAGTGCAATGGAAACTGGGAATTTTAATTTAATTTCAGTTAATTTTAATCTTAAAACAAAGATTCTCAAATCAGTTATTGGAAAATATTAAAATATATTCAAATAATTTGGGTATATGAATCTTTTACACTTGTAAATTGAAACACAGATCAGTGTTTATATTTATGAAAGCTGAGTAACTTTTTTTTTTTTTTTGAGACAGTCTCACTTGCTCACCCGCAGTAGAGTGCTGTGGTGTCTTAGTTCACAGCAACCTCAAACTCTAGGGTTCAAGTGATCCTCTTGCCTCAGCCTCGCAAGTAGCTGGGATTACACGTGCCCACTACAATACCTGGTTATTTTTAGAGATGGGGTCTCGCTCTGGCTCAGGCTGGTCTCAAACCTATGAGCACGGGCAATCCACCATCTTCGGCCTTCCAAGTGCTGGTATTACGGGTGTGAGCTACTGCGCCCGGCAAACTTAATAACTTTTTTTTTTTTGTTTGAGACAGAGTCTCATTCTATCACCCTCGGTAGAGTGCCATGGCATCAGCAATCTCCATCTCTTGGGCTTAAGGATTGTCTTGCCTCAGTCTCCAGAGTAGCTGGGACTATAGGTGCCTGCTACAATGCTTGACTATTTTTGTTGCAGTTGCCACTGCTGTTTTAGCTGGCCAGGCCATGTTTGAACCTGCCACCCTAGGTATATGGGGCTGGCACCCTACTCACTGAGCCATAGGCGCCACCCTAAAACTTAGTAACTTTTAATGCTGATTACATCTTGAAATAATATTTTCAATATACTAGATTAGATGAAATATTTTATTTAAATTGATTTTATCTTTAATCACTTTACAATATGAAACAAAATCAAATTCAAGTCAGGGGAAGGAGGTAGGAAGAAGGAGGATTGGTGTGCACTTACCTAAAGGGCACAATGTAAGGGTATAGAGTATACCTCATGGGTGAAGGGCTCAACTACAACCTGGGCTTTACCTAACAAATGCAAACAACATAACCTAATCATTTGTACCCTCATATTAATCTGACATTTAAAAAAATTTACATATGGCTACTTGAAAATTTAAGATTATACATGTGGCTTGAATTGTACTTCTTTCCTTTTTTTTTTTTGGTGACAGAGTCTCACTCTGTTGCCCCTGGCAAGAGTGCCTTGGTGTCAGCCTGGCTCACAGCAACTTCAAATTCCTCAGATCAAGTGATTCTTCTGCCACAGCCTGACAAGTAACTGCAACTATAGGCACCTGCTACAATGCCTGGCTATATTTTTTTTCTATTAATTCAAGTCAATATAAATGGGATCAAAGTGCATGTATCTTTTTCTAATTTTTATTTATTTATTTATTTTTGAGACAGCATCTCACTCAGTCGCCCTGGGGTTGAGTGCCACGGAGTTATAGCTCACAGTAACTTCAAACTCTTGGGCTCAAGAGATCCTCTTGCCTCAGCCTCTGGAGTAGCTGGGACTACAGGTGCCTGCCACAACACCCAGCTGTTTTTAGAGACAGAGTCTCACTCTTGCATAGGCTGGTCTCAAACTCCTGAACTCAAGCAATCCACCCACTTCAGCCTTTCAGAGTGCTAGAATTACCAGTGTGAGTCACCCTGCTCAGCCCCAAGAACCAATTTTCACCGCAGGGGTCCTCAAACTTTTTAAACAGGGGACCGGTTCACTGTCCCTCAACTTTTGGAGGGCCAGATTGCAGGCTCCAGGATGAGTCAGCTGCTAAGCAGGACAGGAAGCAGCGGCAAAAACATCCAGCGGGCGGGATAAATGTCCTAGGCAGGCTGCATGCAGCCTGCGGGCTGTAGTTCGAGGACGTCTGTCTAGGGCAATCTTCCTTGTTAAGAATGCATATTCTAAGTTATTGGCAACTTTTTTTTTTTTTTTAAGACAGAGTCTCATTATGTTGCCCTCGGTGGAATGCCATGACATCACAGCTCACAGCAACCTCAAACTCTTGGGGTTAAGCGATTCTCGCCTCCTCCTCCCAAGTAGTTGGGACTACGTGTGTTATTTCTCAACCTAAGGGGTGGTGACATAAGCATTCATTTGACTATAACTCATTAAAATGTATATATGCTTTATACACTCTTTTGTTGTGTATACTTGACAATAAAAAATAAAACTAGAAAAAGTGACTTAAATTATGCAGAAGACTCAAAAGCAGTTGTTAATCCCATTTCAGAGCTGTTCAAATAAGAACAGTAGTTCAACATGGGATAATGATCACCTTAAAAACTATCTGCCTATGTATGAAGTGAACCTAAACGTCTGTTGGAGACCAACCTCCACTAAAAGAAACTGTAGTACAGAAAAAGTGCTGGAATACTTTCCCTAAGAAAGAAAAAAAAGAGAGAGAGAATAATGCCACATCCACTACACAAAATTTTAGTCAACCAAAGACTTTCAAGTATATATCTTAACTTCCTCTCATAAAAAAAAAGGGGTGGGGGCAGCGCCTGTGGCTCAAGGAGTAGGGATACGGTCCCATATGCCAGAGGTGGTGGGTTCAAACTCAGCCCCAGCCAAACAAAAACAAAAAACCCTCCAACAACAGTAAAGTCCTTGAAATTAAAGAAAAAAAAAAAAGTGAACTGGCTCAGGGACTGTGGCTCAAGGGGCTAAGGCGCTAGCCACATACACCTGAGCTGGCGGGTTAGAATCCAGCCCCACCTGCGAAAGAACAATGACAGCTGCAACCAAAAAATAGCCAGGCATTGTGGCGGGCACCTGTAGTCCCAGCTACTTGGGAGGCAGAGGCAGAATTCCTTGAGCCCAGGAGTTGGAGGTTGCTGTGAGCTGTGAAGCCACAGCACTCTACCTAGGGTGACAGGTTGAGGCTGTGTCTCAAAAAAAAAAAAAGTGAACTGTTACCACTTTTAGTGTCCCTTCTAGTCCTTGCCCTTACATACAAGAGGGTGCCCAAACAAATGTATACAATTTTTTCTTTTTTTAGGACAGAGTCTCAAGCTGTCACCCTGGGTAGAGTGCCCTGGTGTCACAGTTCACAGCAACCTCCAACTCTTGGGCTCAAGCGATCCTCTTGCCTCAGTTTCTGTTATTTTAGTAGAGACGGGGTCTTGCTTTTGCTCAGGCTGGTTTCGAAATGTATACACATTTTAAGAAAGGAAAAAACTATATTAAATTTGTAATACTCGAGTCACATTTGACTTCTGCAATTGTAAGAGGTGCTCAACGTGACTTGCATTTATTTTTTGTTATTAGTATATATTAAACATTACAAATTTAACACAGTTATTTCCTTTCTTAGAATACATATTTTGGGCACCTTCTATACATACACAACTTAGTTTGCGCTCTAAAACTAGATGTGATTTTGAATACTTTTTTTTCACTTTAATACTGTATCATTAACAATTACAGCAGGAATATCTTAACTAAAACCATACAATTTTGTGAGACAGCAATTACATGTATTTCTATTTTACATGTTTTCAGTCTTGGGGCCGTTTGTCTGTCTTTGTTCGATCCAAAGGTAAGCCAAACCAAATACCAGTTCCCCCACCCAACAACCAAAAACACCACAGGGTAGGGTGGTGCTTAACAATCACAGCAATATTATATTTTTCCTCCAACCAGGTCTACATATCCCACCTCTAAACTAGGACTTCATAGTTCTCTCCCGGTAGTTCTTCGACATCTTTCCCCCCACCATCCTTCTCCATTTAGTCACTGACTTTCCGGGTTCCCCAGAATAGAGCCTACCTCTTATTCCTAGTCAAGAGGTCTCTCACCAAATCCCTAGTTTAACGTCTGGCAGCCTGACCTCTCAGGACACTCAGCCCTCGTCAGAGAGCCCACCGGAAACGGAGATTGTCATCTTGACTCCCTTACGGCAGGAAAGCGGAGAGGCCGTTTAACGTTCCGGTAGTGAGTCAAAGATTCCTGAACCAGATGGAGATTACAGGAGAAAGGCAGAATGTCGATATTTCCCGCACATATGTGCATCTGCAGTCTGATCGAGTCAGAAATACTGTGGTCGAAAGAACGGCGAGGAAGAGGAGACGTTTTCCTTGTTCCACACCGGAATCTTTAGACATTGCACAGAAGGCGGGACACAGGCGTGCTGCAGCCAATAAAGGAGGCTGTTGTTGAGAGCGTGTCCTCGACCAATGAGAGAGCTGCTTGTTGCGCTGCAGTTGGCAGGCTGCTGCGGGAGGCGGTGGCGGTAGGGAGCCGGAGACAGCGGGGTGACAGGTAGGCGGCGGTGCTGTCTCTGGGGGACGTAAAGTGCTAGATCAGGAGGGTTTTTCTTTTTCTCCGGCTGACGAAACTGTAGAGGGGAGCTGACAAGGGTGGTCCAGGAAGACGGGAGCTGGAGTGTTGGTGATTTCGGAGCTTCTGGTGAACCAGGTAGCAGCTCGGGAGGGTCGTGAGGAGAAGGCAGTAGCTGAAGCGCGTTGAGGCTGAGCCCTGTGGGGTGACATGGGGGCCTACCTAAGACGAGGGATGGTAGGGGGCTGCAGTGGCACTGGGAGAGGGAGGGGCGAGGCGGGGGGCAAGACAATGTAGTGAGGGCTGGAGGAATACCTTCTACGGAGCCCCAAGCGAGAAAAGGACGCGGTATTGCAGACACCTGAGAGAAATCCTAGTGACTGCTTCTTGGAGCCATTCCCTGGGGTGGGGAGAGGGGGGAACGGAGAAGATATGTACTGATGGTCAGATCCTGGTAACTCTTTACAGCTGTACGTTATGTAATCCTTGGCTGTTATTTACCCAAACAACTAGGTTGTCCCTCCTCGAGGAGGAGGTCTTGCAACCTTCTGGTGTCTCCGAACACTTTTTTCGTTGGCTTCAGTGCCTTCTTAACCCAGGCAGGCTCTAGAGGGGAAGGGTGACAGCATGGAGGAGAGGATAATCACGAAGAGCTTATCCCAAATGAGGACTTTAGTTGAAAGATACAATGTTAGTTTGCGATGAATGTGATCAGGTTTATGTTTTGTAGTTCATGAATTTTTTTGAAGGTCAAGGCTGATAACATTTTTTTTAATCTTCAGGAAAAGTGGAGAACCTTAAAAATTCTATAATAGGAGGTAAGTGCAAGGTGGAAAATGTTTAGAAAATTAGTTGGTTGATTTTGTTTTTTTGCCAGAAACTGTGGCTGTTAGGGACTGTGAAAATAAGTTGGTGGTCTGAATTGAGGGGGGAAAAGTCAATTTTTAAATAGTTTGCTAAGTCTGAGAAGCTAGTTTTGAGTTATTTATTTCTGAAGTTTAAAAGTGTACCTCTTTGAACCTCTTTGAGGTAAAATGTATTTGTAGAGATAATTAACTGTAAATTGTTTTGTTTTGAAAAGTTTTTACGTACCTATAATTCATTGTTTGCACAATGAAATGTAGAATTAAAATAGGACTTCCATTTACTATGTGTTATCGAAGGACAAACTACATAAACAACTTGATTTTATAGCTCACTAGAAAACAATTTTAAAAGAAGCATTATAAATTGTTAAGATGTAAGCTGTTTGAAATGTTACCTTTATTTTAGAAGATAAGATCTAATGTAGTATTAGCACATTTATAATTGTCCTGAGCTTATTTTAGTGCTACATGTCAGAAAAACTTTGTAAGATTTTTTTCTATTCATGATAATTTATATTACTATATATGAACCTAAGTCAAAATTTCTTTTTTTCCCTCAAAATATCATTTAGGGGAAGAGAAGTAGGTCATTAGAGTTTGTTCAGAGTACTGAGATTTTTTTCAGTGCTTTAGGTAAAAATTTTAATTGGTAACTTGTGGTTTCACTTTTTACTGTCTTTTTACAGAGTAATACTCTCTATCACAAAGGAAACTTCTGGTTCTATTTTAGGTGCAATTCTGTAGTGTTTTGAGTACCTGTGACCAAATCTTTGCCTTTATGCATGGTGGGGGTGTGTGTGTGTCTTTGTGTGTGTTCTTATTATGTAACCAGCCTACACAAGCTGTTTTAGAGAACTAATGGCTGATTTTGAATAGCCAGTAGGTGTCATCATAGAATTCAGTAATTGAACGTTGAGTAGGAAATCACCCAACAGTTTAAGAAGCACAGTCCAAATTAGCATATAATAGTAGTTGGATTATTATACATTATAGAAGTCCTCTCTTCTGAAACATTTCAATTTTGGAGTTTTTTATAAGAAATTTGAAACATTGATTGTAAAGGAGTATAATTGTTTGCTCTAAAATGAACCTTGAAAATTTGGTTTTTAATCCAACCCTTGAACTACCTTGAAACGCAATTTGGATTTAAGTTTGTTTGTTTGTTTGTTTTTAGAGACAGAGTCTCCCTTTGTTGCCTTTGGTAGAGTACGATGGCATCACAGCTCACAGCAACCTCCAGTTCTTGGGCTTAGGCAATTCTCTTGCCTCAGCTTCCCAAGTAGTTGGGACTACAGGCATCTGCCACAATGTCCAGCTATTTTTCTTGCAGTTTGGCTGGGACTGGGTTTGAATCTGCCACCCTCAGTATATGGGGCTGGTGGCCTACTCACTGAGCCATAGGTGCCACCCAAGTTCATTTGTTTTTAATGCATGGTTTTGGAATCTTACAGTAGTTTATTAAGCTCCACAATGATTAAAATTTTCAACTTGACTGAGCTTTATTATAGAAAACAAAGAAAGCTACATAGTGGAAAACTGATATGATAAAATATTGGTAGAAGTCTCTAAACAAGTTATCACAATAGTACTTTGTTATTGTTCTTTTAAAGCTAGAACAGAGGAATTTTTGTCTTTTGTTGTCTGTGGTGTCTTAGTTTTTTTGATGTCCAGAATTGCTTATTTTTACAGTGTTATCTGGGTAGTAGACTGTGTTTTTCTCAGAATAATGGAATGAATATTTGTCATTGTCTAAAATGTAATGTAGTGGATTCTGGAGGGAGCTGGCATAGAAAGCTCTGAAAGTGGCTTACATCTTTTATGAGTACAGCCAGTTTTCTGCTTACCCTTCTGCTGAGCTCTTGTCACTTTGTATCTCTGCTTCTTATACCTGCTATTGATAGTGTTTAGCAAGAGCATTGAACCTAATTCAAGAATTCTTCATGAAGGTGAAAATAGATACCTCTAAATAATTTGGGAATTTTGAAAAAGGCACATTTTTAAAAGTCATCTTTACTTTTCCTTCAGAATCTTAGTAATGGGAAAATATGAAGGGTGTAGACATATTTTGAAAAAGAAATTCTGTTGTTGGTTTGGTTTACCACGGGCTTCCACTTTAAAATCATTGATATATCAAGGCTCTGGCACTTGTGTTATGAACCAGTAACAGTAGTTTTAGCTTGAAAGGAAAAGGCTGCCAAATCTACCATATTTTTTATAGCTCAATAAATTTTCACCACTTAATGTCATAGCTAGGATAGCTTTTGTAGCTAGGAGCTGAAGTTGCCAGAAATAAAAATTGTGCTGAATGTTTTGATTTGGATTAGTTTTTACTTGGCACTTAGCTGCTTTCCATAAACCAAGCTAATTTCTTTTATGATTCAGACCTGTGCTGATTTGCACAGATAGTTACTCATATCCTGTTCTCTTAAATGTCTCTGAAAGCTATCTAGAATTAAACTAAAACTGGAAAGTAAGAACTGGAGTTTTCTTGATTAAAGGATCTTTTCAATAATGCTATGATATAGTGAATACATTAATCTTTGCATAAACATTCACACACATTCACACAATATTTATTAAAATTTGAAAATGTGGCTGAGCATGGTGGCTCACCCCTGTAATCCCAGCACTCTCAGAGGCCAAGGTGTGTGGATTGCTTGAGCTCACAAGTTCAAGACCAGCCTAAATAAGAGCTAGACCCCATCTCTAAAAATAGCTGGGCATTGTGGTGGATGCCTGTAGTCCCATCTACTCAGGAGGCTGACGCAAGAGAATTGCTTGAGCCCAAGAGTTTGAAGTTGCTGTGAGCTATGATGCCACAGCACTCTATCCAGAGGGAAAAAGTGAAACATACATACATTGAAATTGTGAATGCATTCATCTTCGGGTAGGTCCAGTTTAGAAATTCACGGTTCATCTTTACAAACTTTCTGTTTGGATATTTGGCTGTTATGAAAACAAGTATAAGAAAAAGTAAATGAATAGACTTTAATTTTGAGGGAAGCAACAAAAACTCAGTGATGTAATATATTGAGAGGATTGACCTTGGTTATTTATAGAATTACAGTACTTTCTAGGTCTGAAATATAACTGGGAAGAAAGTAGTCCGAAAATATGGTAAATAGCCCCTATCTATTGAATAGCAATCATGGGTTACTGAATAGTTATTGTGTTCTTTTGTAACACACTAAACTCCAAAAATGTCAGTGCCAAATCTCTTGTCATTATCAATACTTGCCTCTTGATAGTGTTTGATTCTTAATTTATATAGACTTTTGTTTGCTACTAAGATTTGCTAGTTATCCTCCTTAAATTCCTTTCCCCATTTGTTCTATTTTATTTATTTATTTATTTATTTATTTTTTGAGACAGTCTTACTATGTCACCCTCAGTAGAGTGCTGTAGTGTCACAGCTCACAGCAACCTCCAATTCTTGGGCTTAAGTGATTCTCTTGCCTCAGCCTCCGAAGTAGCTGGGACTACAGGTGCCTGCCACAACACCTAGCTATTTTTTTGGTTGCAGTTGTCATTGCTGTTTAGTAGGTCCAGGCTGGGCTCGAACCTGCCAGCCACTGTGTGTGTGGCTGACACCCTACTCACTGAGCTATGGGTGCCGAGCCATTTCCCCGTTTATTTTTAGAAAATTGGTGGGAAGAGAGAGTTGGATACTGAGCAGAGTGGGAAACTTAGATTATTTTCTACTGATGCTGTTTAATCAGTATGTATTTCTTTTGTAGTTCATTTTTTTATTCAGTTCATTGTTTTTAAATAAAAAAGAAATTGGAGTTTTGGCGAGTATATCAGTCCTTTTTCCTTTTTAAGGTGATTGTAAGACTTAGAGGGCATGACATGCTTATAAAATCTAAAGTTAGGCCAGGCAAGGTGGTTGGCGCCTATAATACCAGCACTTTAGGAGGCCCATGTGGGAGGATTGATTCAGCCCAGGAGTTTGAGGTTGTAGTAAGCTATGATGATGCCATTGCACTCTAGCCTGGGCAACAATGTAGGACCAGGTCTCAAAGAAAAAGAAAAAAATCTAAAATTAATATGAATTTTCAGTCTTATGTAGTACCTACTATTTTATTGTTTGTGGAAAAAACTAGGGGAAATAAATATAAAGACTTAAATGTTTCTATTCTTTAGGGCTCTAAATCTTGTCTTGTTCTATACTCTGTCACTTATGATCCTTTTTTAAAAAATTCAATTAACATATAAATATATTAAAATCTGTATTTCTGATTCAGGTATTTTTCTTAATCTATTCTTTAGTTTCTATTCTGTACATCTAATTGCCTGATAGATGAGAATGATTGTCAGGTCCTCCAAATACAATATGTCTACAAGTGATTTGTGCTTTCCCTTTTATTATCTATCTAATGTGCTGAAGCTGGAGCCTTGACATTAACCTTAACACTTACATACTCCTTATTTGAGGAATGCTAGGTTCTTTTGACTTTACCTTCTTACTCTTTCTTTGATTCCATTTATATTTCTCACTAAACATACCGTGTTTCCCCCAAAATAAGACCTACCCAAAAAATAAGCCCTAGCAGGATTTCTATGCATTTGTTAACCATAAGCCCTACCCCGATAATAAGACCTAGTGATGGACATGGCTGTACAGCATATCTGCAGATATGCTGCACAGCTGCGCCATGCATTTCGGTGCAGAGCGGTGAGGAAGACTGGAATACCTTTTATCTGCCACAGCTCCTTTCTCCGAGTTGTTCACACTTGCGTGGGTGCGCGTGTGGTAATCCATAGTCGCAGGCATCCTGTTGTGCATGTACAAACAGCTAGGGGAAAGGAGTTCACTCATCACTAGTGTCAGCCCCACCAACAAGGTCGGCTCCCCGTCAAGTTCCAGAAGAAGATGACTTAACTGTATTTGACTAAATGTAGATTGTTATATTATACTTAATAAAAATAAGACATCCCCTGAAAGTAAGCCCTAGTGTGTCTTCTTGAGAAAAAATAAATATAAGACAGTGTCTTATTTTGGGGGAAACATGGTGTTATGAAGAAGCCAAGAGGCAGATTTTCTAGATTAAAATCCTAGCTCCAGCCAGGCACAGTGGCTCACACCTGTAATCCCAGCACTTTGGGAGGCCAGGTGGGCAGATCACCTGAGCTCATGAGTTTGAGACCAGCCTGAGCTAGTGAGACCCCCCATTTCTAAAAATGGCTGGGCGTTATGGCAGGCATCTGTAGTCCCAGCTACTTGAGAGGCTGAGGCAAGAAAATCGTTTGAGCCCAAGAGTTAGAGGTTGCTGTCAGCTATGATGCCAGAGCACTCTACCGGGAGCAACAAAGTACAAAAAAAATCCTAGTTCCACCGTTTATAGTATTTCAGTCCTTATCTTTAAAAATAGAGTTGTGCAACCTAACACTTGCACTCTTGAGCATTTATTCCAGAGAAATTGAAACTTACATTCATACAAAAACCTGCACTGGAATACTCATAGCAGCTTTACTCCTAAAAGCCTCAAACTGGGAACAACCTAAATGTTCTTCAACAAGTGAAAAATGAATTGGTGGTATATCTATATCATGGATTACTATGCAGCAATAAAAAAGAATGGAATATTAATACATGTAACAACTTGGATGAGTCAATGAAAAAAGCAAACTTCAAAAGATTACATATTGTATGATTCCATTACTATAACATACTTGAAATAGGTAAAGAAATGGGTAATTGATCCATGGTTGCCAGGGTTAAAGAAATGGAAAGGGGAGTAGATGGGACAAGAAGGGACCCTTTTGGTGATAGAATGGTTCTGTATCTCGATTGTGATGATATTTACATAATTACCTGATTACTTGTGTAATAAGGTTGCGTAGAACTGTACACACATGTGCATGCATACATGCAAATGAATGCTTATAAAGCTGGTGGGATCTGAATAAGCTCTGTAGACTGTACTAAAGTCCATTTCCCAGTCTTGATATTTTACTACAGTTATCCAAGATGTTACTACCGTTGGGGGAAGCTGGGTAAAGGGTACAGGAGTCCTCCTGGGAATTTCTTCTTTTTTGTAACTTCCTGTGAGTTCCTAATTATTTGAAAATTAAAAATGTTTTTACTTATTTGTTTTTTTGAGACAGAGTCTTACTTTGTCACTCTTGGTAGAGTACTGTGGCGTCATAGCTCAGAGCAACCTCAAATTCTTGGCTCAAGTGATCTCCTTGCCTCAGACTCCCCAATAGCTGGGACGACAGGCACCAGCCACTACACCAGGCTATTTTTAGAGATGGGGGTCTTGCTCTGGCTCAGGCTGATCTCAAACTCATAGCTCAGGCGATCTAACTGCCTTGGCATCCCAGAGTGCTGGGATTACAGGTGTGAGCCACTGAGCCTGGCTAAAAGTGTTTTTAAAAACTATATTCTTTGGGCAGCTCCTGTGGCTCAGTGGGTAGGGTGCCAGCCCCATATACCGAGGGTGGTGGGTTCAAACCTGGCCCCGGCTGAACTGCAACAAAAATATAGCCGGATGTTATGGCAGGCACCTATAGTCCCAGCTACTGGGGAGGCTGAGGCTGGAGAATTGCCTAAGCCTAGGAGTTGGACGTTGCTGTGAGCAGTGTGATGCCACAGCACACTCTACTGAGGGTGATAGCATCATACTATGTCTATACAAAAAAAAAAAAAAAAAAGAAAGAAAGAAACATATATTCTTGCTACCCAACTATATCATCTACAAGATTAAAATTAAAGTTATTTTGCTTCCTGGGCTTGGCCCTGGTTCACAGCACCAACGCTGAAAGGTCAGGATCTTTGGTAAATATGGGACTTGCTATGGTGCCACCCTTCAGAAAGTGGTGAAGAAAATTGAAATCAGTATGTACCCTAAGTGCGTTTTCTCCTTCTGTGGCAAGTCCAAGTTGAAGAGATGAGCTGTGGGGATCATGCTTACTTTACTAAAACAGTAGCTGGTGGTGGCTGGATCTATAACATCACTTCTGATGTCATAGTAAGTCCACCATCAGAAGACTGAAGGAATTGAAAAACCAATAGAAGCTCTACCTTTACAGATGTCATTAGTCTATATTAAATAGGTTAGTTTATGTAAAAAAAGTTTTTTTTTTTTAAGAGACAGAATCAAAAAAAAAAGAGACAGAATCTCACTTTATTACCCTTGGTAGAGTGCTGTGGTGTCACAGCTTACAGCAACCTCCAACTCCTGGGCTTAGGCGACTCCCTTGCCTCAGCCTCCTGAGTAGCTAGGACTGCAGGAACCCGCCACAACACCCTGCTATTTTTGTTGCAGTTTGGGCAGGGTTGGGTTTGAACCCGCCACCCTTGGTATGTAAGGCCAGCGCCCTGCCTACTGAGCCACAGGCGCTGCTCTAAAAAAAGTTTTTAATAAGGGTTATTATAAGAATTAAATGGTGGCACCTGTGGCACAAGGAGTAGGACGCTAGCCTCATATACCAGAGGTGGTGGGTTCAAACCCAGCCCTGGCCAAAAACTGCAAAAAAAAAAAAAAAAAAGAATTAAATGAACAAATACACAGAAGGTTCTTATTACAGTACTTGGTGCATCATAAATATATAATAAATATTAGTTGGTGATGGTGGTAGTAGTAGTAATTGCTTGCAGCAGCAATAGGCTTCTAACCTTTCAGTAGCCCTCTTACTAGGACCATTCCTTTTTTTTTGAGACAGAGCCTCAAGCTGTGCCCCTGGGTAGAATGCTGTGGCATCACAGCTCACCACAACCTCTAACTCCTGGGCTCAAACGAGTCTCCTGCCTCTGCCTCCCCCTCCCAAGTAGCTGGGACCACAGGCGCCTGCCACAATGCCTGGCTATTTTTAGTTGCAGCCATGATTGTTGTTTGGTGGGCTGGCCTGGATTCGAACCTGCCACCTTAGGTGTATGTGGCTGGAGCCTTAACCACTTGAGCCACGGGCACCGAGCCACTAGGACCATTCCAATGTCATCTTATTAGTCACAGTGCCCTCAGTCTTTCCTTTATTCTACAATGCAACTAGTGTGATCTTTCCCTCCCTTCCATCTCCCCTTGCCCTTCCTCTAAGGAACTCCATATCCCCTGGATTTTCTTTCTTTCTTTTCTTTTTGCAGAGTGAACTTTCTTTTGCGGTGTTTAGCTGGGGCCAGGTTTGAACCCACCACCTCTGGATATGGGGCCACCCTACTCCTTGAGCCACAGGTGCCACCCAGAGTGGTCTTTCTTTCTTTTTTTTTTTTTTTTGGAGACAGAGCCTCAAGCTGTCACCCTGGGTAGAGTGCTGTGGCATCACAGCTCACAGCAACCTCCAACTCCTGGGCTCAAGCAAGTCTCCTGCCTCTGCCTCCCAAGTAGCTGGGACTATAGGTGCCCACCAGAACGCCTGGCTATTTTTTGGTTGCAGCCGTCATTGTTGTTTGGCGGGCCCAGGCTGGATTTGAACCCCCAGCTCAGGTGTATGTGGCCTTAGCTGCTTAAGCCACAGGCGCCAAGTCCCAGAGTGGTCTTTCTAAAGGGCCTGTCACACATTACTCACTTCCCACAAAATCTTTTCATATTTTCCCATTGTACTTTCATGCATGTATTAAAAACTAATTTTTAATCATAGTGGAATAAAACATTGCAGTCAGCATGACTTTAGGATATTGTAATAGGTGAACTAAATTTTGCAATAGGATGCTGTAATAGGTAAATTAAAGATAAAAACAGAAAAATCTCAAATGATTTTTTTACCTTTACCTTCAAGAAACTTTAAGTTATGTTATTTTTTTTTGAGACAGAGCCTGAAGCTGTGCCCCTGGGTAGAGAGCTGTGGCATCACAGCTCACAGCAACCTCCAACTCCTGGGCTCAAGCGAGTCTCCTGCCTCAGCCTCCCAAGTAGCTGGGACCACAGGTGCCCGCCTCAATGCCCAGCTATTTTTTGGTTGCAGCCG
>CAUYQV010052639.1:0-14935 GCA_963574575.1 Galagoides demidoff
TGGTTTAGTTATGGCAAATTTCTTCAACATGTGGATGTCATTAAAGTATTTAATTTCTCCATCATAGATGAAACTCAGTTTAGCTGGATATAGGATCCTGGGTTGGAAGTTGTTTTGCTTTAGGAGATTAAAAGTTGCTGACCATCCTCTTCTGGCCTGAAATATTTCAGCAGGAATATCTGTAGTCATTCTAATACTCTTTCCTTTGTAGGTTATGGTTTTCTTGCGTCTAATTGCTTTCAGAATTTTTTCTTTCATATTAACTTTAGTGAAGTTAATTATAATGTGCCTTGGGGATGTGTTGTTTGGGTGGAGTCATGCTGGGGTTCTGAAGCTATTTGCTATCTGAATTTCAGAATCTCTTGGCATGTCTGGGAAATTCTCTTTCAAAATTTCATGAAGAAGATCCTCTGTGTTTTATGAGGCAGCTTCATCGCTTTCAGGGATTCCTATAAGTTGAATATTAGTTTTCTTCAGATTATCCCAGAGCTCTCTAAGAGAAAGATCCATTCTTGTTTTCCATTTTTTTCATCCTTGCGCTCTTGTGCTTGTTCAAAGGCTTTGTCTTCAACGTCAGAGATCCTTTCTTCAGTCTGTTCCCTCTGTTTCAAAGAGATTCCACCGTGTTTTTCAAATCTTTGAGGGCTACAATCTCTTGTCTTAAAGTTTCAAAATCTTTGATCATTTTATCTTTGAAATTGTTGAATTCTTGAGTCATCTTTTGAATAATTCCTTGGGATATCTTTTGAATAATTTCTTGAGACATTTTTTTGTATAATTTCTTGAAGTTCTAGCTCTTTCCTTTCTTCCATTCTATTAATCTTATTTACTATCCACCTTCTGAATTCAATTTCTGTCATCCCAGCCATCTCTTTATCGGTTAGATCTTCAGGTACCTTTGCCACGTCCTTATTTGGGGGGGGGTAGATCTACTCTGGTTATTCCTACTACTGGAGTTTTTCCACTGACTTTACCCCATGTTGGATTTACTCCATTTGGCTAGGTGAGCAGGTAAGAGGAAGTTGGGTTGGGGGCTCTGGGAGTAGTATTTTACTGGTCTTTTTGGGCAAAGGCTGGGACTGGTGTCTGTATCTTTTCCCCTAGAGCTTTGCCAAGGATGCATATAATGCTACGGTCTGACAGCCTGGGGGCCTTCGTGTCTCTATTTTCGGCTGGTATCTGTTCTACCTTAGAAAATCAATTACTCTGGGTTAAGATCTCGGCTGTGGAGAAATATCAGCGATTAAGTCACCCCTCCCCTTACTGGTGATGGTTGGGAAAGAAAAACCACACCTTCCCTCAGCCACACCCCCAGGGTATCACTTTAGATAGTTCTCAGGTGACTGGCCCAGTTCAAATGATCTAAGACAAGTGTCCCAGTCAACATGAGTCTCAGGTGGGGGAGTTCAAGAGGTCTCTGGCAACTGTACAGCAGGGATCTTCTGGCAGCAAATATTATAGGGAGGTTGCTGCCTTCTACCCCATGTTGTACCTTTGCCACACCTAGTCACTGGAGACCCCAGAGGGTTGTGACCCAGTTGCCCAATAAGTGAATATGGCAGGGCTTTGTGTCTGCCAAAATCAAAGTAGAGCCAGTGCCAACTCCACACATTTACTGCTCTTTGACCCCTGCCAGCAAAGGGAACTGAGGTTTAACTGTCTTAGGCACTCAGTAGCAACTGAAGAATGTTCCACCTGAAGACAATTTAGGCCTGAGAAAATCCCTAGAGCATCAGAGATTCTCCCTCGACCACCAGTTGATTTGCCCAAATCAAGAGATCCAAACCTATTGACCCGCTCAGTGCCCACTCTCTGGTTGGAAAGATTACAAGGTCTCCAGCAACTACATAATAGGAGTCTGCTGGTGGTATAAGTGTGGCTCACTCTGATGCTCTGAGGAGTCAGAAAGGCCTTGTTCAATAGACAATTTGGAGTAAGGAGGGTGATGTCTCTTTTCTCTCCTTACTTGCCCTTCGCCATTAGACTCTGGTAACCTCAGTCTCAGTTAACCCCACGACCAATTTCTCTTAACCCAGACTCTGTAACCCAGTCCTGTCCAATAGGCAAGTGAGTCAGGGTTTTGTGCCTATCAGAGTCCAGGTAAAGTCAATGAGTTCATCAGGGTTTTGTGCCTGACAGAGTCCCAGTAATGTCAATGCCTTCTCCACTCTGTGACCACTCTTTGTGGCCAGCCAGTAGAGATAGTTGAAGCCTATCTGCCTTAGGCATTCAATGGGAGCTGGAGAATATTCCACTTGGGTTCAATCTAAGCCTGGAATTTGTTTTCTTGAAGTTGTGGTTTGCCTTGGTGGGAAGGACGTGTGTTTATCTATCTCTTCTCTCAGCTCACCTCCCCACTTTCAGCTTTGTTGGGGTCTTCTGGTGGTTGTCTCTCCCCCTGAACTGAAGTTTATGTTGAAAGCTAGCTCCAGTGAGCTCTCATCCGCTATTCCTCCAAATTCTTATTGAATGTGAAAATTTTAGTTAGGGAATATAGCCAACCCGGGGATTTAGCAAAGTACAAAATACATTGAAACCAAGCAGACAAATAAACAGACTAAAATGCTACCAGACATACAAGCACACCAATGGCCCAGACACTCAGCAACAAGTAAACAAACAGATAAAAAAGTAAACAAAACAACAGACAAACCAGCCAACTAACAGACCAAAAAAGGAAGAAGGAAGAGAAAAAAAATAGTAGTAATAAAAGATAGCCACAGAAATGTTGGTCATAAAATGATAGAGCAAACAAATAGCAAAACAAACAAACAAAGCAGAAAGAAAATCAAAAAATATATATATAATAAAAATAAAAAATATATTAAAAATTAAAAAAAAAAGGAAAAGGAAGGCACCAATAAAAAAATTACTTTTTTTTGAGTATATACAAACAAGTCCCTTTTTGAATGCGGCAGGGTTCCAGTTAAAAAATATATATATATAATTATGCTGCAGTATACTTTCTAGACAACAGGTAGCACTGTGAGTGGTCCCTGCACTAAAATCAAAAATAGAAAGAAAAAAAGAAAAAAAAAACAGAAAAAGAGAGAAGAAAGAAAAAAAAATATATATAAAAGGAGAATCTTTGCTGGCAGGTTGTCCAGCGTTTCCCTACAATAGTTCCGGCACAGTGTTGGACATCTTGGATTAACTTCAGATGCCGGATGGCTGGCTGCAGGTCAGATTGAGTTCTTCGTGCTTCTCAGAGAGGTGTTATGGAGATGCCATTTTTGGGGTTTTACATTACATCTGGTTCCTGGCTAGCTGCCCACTCGTATCTGTCCTCCGAACTTGGGACACAAGTTCACACTTCACCAGACTTTCACTCAACTCCTAATTTCCCCTCAAACAGAAAACCGTTGTGGTCCAGGGAAAAGAGCTGGAGTGCCTCTTGCACATTTCGCGTTCAGTTTATTTCCAATGGGGAAGGAACCTCAGTCGCCGCTGCTGCTACTGTGGCAAAACGTTCAAAAGATTTTTCAATGTTTGTAGGAAGGGAATCTATTCCCTGCACTCAACTCTTAATTTCCCCTCAAACAGAAAACTGCTGTGGTCCAAGGGAAAAAAGCTGGGGCACCCCTTGTGCATTCCACGTTCATTTTATTTTTGATGGGGCAGGAACTGTGGCCGCCACTGTGGTGCATTCAAAAGATTTTTCAGTGTTCGTAGGAAGGGAACCGATTCTCCCTGCATGTCAGGTCACTGCGTCAGTGCAGCTCCACACAGGATTCCAAAATTACAGGATGGATTGGTTCCTGAGCAGAGTCCCTTCCCCTCAAGTTTCTGTCCAAGTGCCTGGATCCCTGATGCCCCAAACCGGGTCCAAATGTCTCCCATTTCTGGCTGCTAAATTCCGCTCAGGAATCCATGCCTCACCACACTCTCAGTGAAACACCCAAACTCCCCACGAATTGGGCACAGGAGCCCTTTGTGGGGGAGGGATTGGTTCCTGCCTCTCAGGACGCAAGCCATGGACCTGGCACCAGCAGTCACAGATGGCGCTGTTTCAGCTTCTCCTATTTCTAATTTTTTGGTGTTAAAATATCTCTTCTTGTATAAAATGATAATTACAGAGAGTAACTGTTGTTTTATAATGTCCTTAATAAGAAAAATAGTAAATTAACAGCTCTATGTGACACCTCAACATTTTTTTGGAAAATACACCGTATATAAAAATCCTAACTCATGTATTACTAGTCTAGTTCAATCCTCCATCATTAGGCAAGATAACACCACTCCAAAGTCTCTTCTGAATTTTCGTACCCACTGAATATGTCACTTAAGTGTTACATAGTGAAGTATGCATTAGAAATACACTGATTTGAGACAAGCCTGTGGTCACAACTACTGAAAAGACTGATGCAAGAGTATCACTTGACCCCAGGATTAGGAGAAAGATATTAGTTTGGCTGGAATGCAGGATGGAGGGCAAACTAGAATCACATGGGCAGAACAAAGAGAAATAAACTGGCTTGTAATCAATACCTCATCTTCTTTTATGTTAAGGTAACTTTAAATTAACATAATACTCTGATTGAACAGGTATTGCCTCTTATGTATATTTATATTTCTCATTTGTGGCATAATTCAAATTTTTATCATGAGAAAAAAATCCACTTAATTTTTATGAAGTAGATACATTATAGAGAAGACAGTAAAAGAGATAAAGTGACTTGCCCAAGATCAGTTGGTTCATATGGGATTGAACAAGGAATAAATCCTAGAATTGTATTGTAGATCTCATGATACTTTTTAGGTCCACCGATGTATCCTGTGTGTACATTGACTCAGTTTCTAGGTATGATCTATAAGCTGGAAAGAAACATGTGATTTGTGAGAGATAAGTTCCCCAATAGTCGATCACCATAGCCACCTGCTGCTATGACTTCTTGTGAAATATAGACCAGAAGAGTGAATCTGTATCAAACTGCACACCCAAATATCATTATCATCAAAATTTCAATGCTCTTCATTGAAATGACTTGATTTATGGGTTATCCAGGACAAGCATTTCATCATAGCTGCCACCTTCTGATGCTAATCAAGATCCAATCTGACTATCTAATTGAAGTTTAGCATCATTCTAAATAGATTTTTAAAGTAGAGCAAATAATATTAACACAAAACACCACATAATACATAGATCACTACAAAAGTTTTGAGACAGACTATGTTATGGTCTATTATTTCACTTCCAAGAAACAGGCAACAGGGCCTTTTATGATTCATCCATGGAAGTTCAACTTTCTGGGCTTATCAGTGTTGCTGAGAGGGCTTCATTTGTTTCTGTCCACACAAATTTTATGTTTCTTGATTTTTGTGTATCTCAATGACCCACATATATTCCAAAGCCAAACCCAAACACAAGTGTTTTTGGGATTTCTGCTGTTTGTAACTTTCACTGTTTGAGACTGATGCTATTTTGGATTCTGACTGTTTGTGTACAATCTCCATTTCTGTACCCCTTTAAGTAGGCAGGAATCATAATCAGAGATGATCAAGACTGTCTCCTAGCTCCTGGTTAGGTTGGTGGTTAGCAAATTCCAATGCATTGACTCAGCAGAGTACTGGGAGGAACTACACAATAGTACTTAACTGTGTCTCAGCCAGAAACTGCCTTCATTCATAATAAATAAACTCTAAAAAATAAAATCAATATCTTTATCTGGACAGGCACAAGTTCAATACAGATCTCAGAGTTGGCCCACTACTAAAGGTTTATCTCTCAAACCCTGGTAAAATATAATAGGGCTCAGGCGTTCTGGGTAAAAAAAATATCAGTTTCCCAGACTCACATGGGAAAAGGTAAATATGGTGGTAATGAGCCACTTAAATGATTGTTTGCCTATTTTATAATAACACATTCTTTCCATTCCTTCCAGTAGCTCCAAAAGGTTTCTTTGGACAACCACATTTTGTGGGTACTTTTATCCCACCCCACAAACCTACCCAGAGAAAGCAGATTGCTTCTTATCTCTCTCAAACATCTTAATTTCCCTTTCTTTTTCTCTCTCTTATGGTTATTGTGTGCTGGGATTTATTTTTATCCTTTTCAGTGTTTTAATACTTTTTCTTTTTTATTGTTGATGATGTTTTTATATTTCCTTTCCCCCTTTTCTGTTTTTTTTTTTTTTGGTTGAGATTTCAGAGCTGTTTTCTGTTTAAAATCATTTGTTTAACTTTTTTTGTGATTTTGGATAATTTTTTAATTATTTCATGTTCATTGTGGGTGCAAAGAATTAGCTTTCACTGTTTGAATTTGTTAGGTAAAGCCCCTCTTAAGTGTGACAGACCCCCAAGAGGTGTGCCACACACCATAACCTAGCTTGCCCCTCCCTCCCTCCTTCCCTCTATCTGCTCCATCATTCTCCTGCCACCCACTTTGAATTGATTTAAGATTTCCTTTTATGTGGTTATGTATTAGATCATTTACTAGCTTCATTTAAGAATTGAGTATATTGGATTCTTGTGATACTTTACTAAGGAGAATGTGTTCCAACTCTATCCAAGTTAGTACACAAGATGGAAAGTCTCCATCTTTTTAAGAGGTTGAATAATATTACATGATATACGTATACCACACTTTCTTAATCCATTCCTGGGTTGGTGGGCATACAGGTTGTTTCCACATTTTGGTGATTGTAAATTGACCTGTGATAAACAGTCAAGAACAAATGTCTATATGATAAAATCATTTTTATCTTTCCAGGTAGATGCCTAGTAATGGGATTGCAAGATCAAAGGGGATGTCTAATTTGAATTCTATAAGGATTCTCCATACTTCCTTCCAAAAAGGTGGTATTAGTTTGCAGTCCCACCAACACTGTGAAAGTGTTCCCTTCTCTCCACATTAACTCCAGTATCTGCACCTTTGAGATTTTGTAGTGTGGGCTATTCTCACAGGAGTTAGATGATATCTCAGGGTGGTTTTGATTTGCATTTCTCTGACAATCAGGGATGTGAGCATTTTTTAAAATGCTTTTCAGACATTCGTCTGTCTTCCACAAAGAAGGTTCTGTTCATATTTTCTGCCTAGTGGTAAATGAAAATTTTACACATTTTTTGATGATTAATTTGAGCTCTCTTGAAGATTCTAGTTATTAACCCTTTGTCAGAGTGATACCTTAAAAAATATTTTCCCATTCTGAAGGTTATCTTTTTGCTTTAATTGTTGTGTCCTTAGCTATGCAATAGCTTTTAAGCTTAACTAAGTCCTGTTTGTTAATTTTTGTTGTTGTTGCAATGGCCACTGAAGTCTTTGTCATAAAATTCTTTCCCTAGTCCAGCATCATCAAGAGTTTTTCCCACACTCTCTTCTAACATTTTCATTTTGTGTGTGTATCTTAGATTTAAATCTGTTATCTATCTTGAGTCAATTTGTGTAAGAGGTAAAAGACATGGTTCCAGTTTGAGTCTTTTACATGTGGTTATCCAGTTCTTTCAGCACCATTTGTTCATTAGGGATTCTTTTCCCCAATGTTTGCTTTTGTTTGGTTTATCAAAGATCAGATGGCAAGTAGAGACTGGTTTCACCTCTTGATTTTCTATTCTGTTCAATATGTCTATGTCTCTATTTTTGTGCCAATACCATGCTGCTTTGATTATTGTGTACTTATAGTATAGCCTGAAGTCTGGTATGGTGATGCCTACGGCTTTGTTATAACTACAAAGAATAGCATTGGCCATATGGAGTTTTTTCAGTTTCCATACCAAAAAAAAAAGTCCTATTTTTTCCAGTTTTGTGTTTGAATTTTAATGGGGACTGCATTGAATCTGTAGATTGCTTTGGATAGTATGACATTTTAACAATGTTTTTCCTTCCTAGTGAAGACCACAGTATGTTCTTCCATTTGTTACTGTCTTCTTCTATTCCTTTCTTAGGATTCTATAATCCTCTTTATAAAGTTCCTTCACCTCTTTTGTTAGGTATATTCATTAGAATTACATTCTCTTTGAAGCTACCATAAAGAAAATTGTGTCCTTGATTTGCTTGTCAACTTAGCTGTTATTGGTGCATACAAAGGCTAATATTTTTGGACATTGATGTTATACCCTGAGACATTAATGTATTTCTTGATCACTTCCAGTTTTGTGGTTGAGTTACTGACATTTTCTAAGTATAAGATCATATTGTCAGGGGAGGTAAAGTATCATGGAGGTGGGGAAAAATGTTTAGTGGAGCTCTCCTGGAGCAACTAGGGAGAGAGAGAGAGGACCAGGTCATATCTGGCATGGAGGATTTGTGACTTGGGATGTACAATGAGGTGGTGAACTACTGGATTCAGAGTGCAAGCCAGAGCTACGGAGACCTGACACACTAGGCAAGTTTCTGCAAGTCTACCTTGACCACAGCGGTGGTGGTTGCCAGACCCCCCACAGAGGTGCGGGAAGAAGCCTATTGCAGTTTTCAGCTCTTGGGGGAAGCTAGGCATTGAGTGGAAATACTGGAGGAGTGTGCACTCCCAAGTGGTATTTGGTAGGCACATTGGAGTGCTGTCTGGCGTGGTTCTGCCATTGTTTGGCAGCAGGTGAGACATCTATACTAGAAAGGTTCCCATGGATGGGGGCAGCAATTGTCCTAAAGGTCACCAGACAGTAGTGAGGGTAGGCCTTTTGCTGGGAGCCTAAACACAGAGGTCTGAGTTTTGCCTGCTTGGAACTGACCTCCATTCATGACAGGCCAAGGGACACACACTCAATGGGAATTGTTGTCAGGGAACACTGTAGACCTGCCTCTAAAGAATTTTGGAGAGCTATGGGATCCCAAAACAGTGGGGTCTCAGTACTGAGCAAGTACTTGTGCAATCAGCACAAACAAGTAAGTTCGGAAAAAGGTCTAAGCCTGGGAACCAAAAGGATGGTTGACAGCTGTGTTGTCTGTCCCCCTAAATTCATCCTAATAAAGTTGTATTCCTAATATATATATATAATCAGACCCCAGGAAGTTGTATTCCTATATAATATATATATCAGACCCCAGGAAGATGAACGGCAGGAGCCTGCAGAAGCTCCCACCCAGAAGAAGAGGTAATGGCCAGAAAGAACCCAATAAAGGTGAAGCTTTGGAGTTGTGCTGAGAGAGAAGATTGGTAACTGCACATCATCCCTGCAGAGGCAAGCTGTGACTCCAAGGGAGAAAATTTCAGGTACAAAACCCATACCAAAGAGAACACGAGTCTATCACCTCCCCAAAGAGAGTGGCTTGCTATACAATCTCTACAAGCAAGCAGTGAACTGAAGACCTGTCATATCACCCCACAGGAGAGAGTCGCTGGAGGCTGGGACTCTTTCTCCAAAAAACCCTGCTGTGACCCTGGGCATTCTCTTGCCTGGCATAAACTTTGAACAAATATTTTCCCTGCCATTCTGAACTCCCAGTCCACCTTTCTCCCCTTGCCCGGTGGTCTAACAGCCCAACCCCTGCAGAGACCAGAGTGTCTGTGATTCTTTAATAGGGCTGGGGAATTGCATGGGGTGCAGCATCACAGCTATGCTGAAAGAGTGAATCCAGTGGAGAAAGGTGCAAAGGGGAAAGGTGAAAGTGCATATCAGTGGTGGGTGGAGGTGTGGGATGCAGTGCGGAGGGCAAAGGCTCCGTAACCCACATGGAAGCATGGGAACCCATGTGGAGGCACCTGCCACACAGCACCAGTGATAGTAGAGTGATCCTACTGGGTTCAAATTTCAAAAGGCACCTCCTCAATTCTGTGGACTACAAGAGGGAGCCAGACCTCACCCTACAGGGATACCAGAGGAGCAGTGCAGCTGGGACAGAGGCACGGTTTCTGATGGGGAGAAACATTCACTGCATTGTTAACCTCTGGATTGGAACAAACTCAAGTGGAACACTCCCCAGATTCCATTGAGTGCCAGAGGGAGTCAGGATTCAGCTCCCCTTGCTGTATGGTGGCAGATTGTGGTGGCCTCAACTAGGAGGCATTGACTCCCCTTTGAATCTGGCAGGTGCAAATCCATGGCACATTTGCTTATTGGATGGAACTGGGACACAGCCCCCTGGGTTACCAGTGACTGGGCATGGTGGAGACACAAGGTGGGGAATGAGGCAATAGCCACCCCCCCAGACTAACTTTTTCTGGGCAGCCTTTCTGACTCCACAGAGAACTGGAGCAAGTCACACTTGAGCTTCCAGTGGACACCTGCTGTCTAGTTGCTGTAAACCTTTTGAACTCTCCCACTTGATCTGCGATTGTGCTGACCAGGACAATAGATTTAGAACTCTTGACCTGGACCAGTCACCTGGAACCCTCCAAGATTGACCTCTGATTATATTGTAATGGGAGGGAATGATTCTGCTCTTCTAGTTGTTGCCCATCAGGGGCAGGGTGTCTTAGTTGCTTGTCCTCCCAAGCTGAGATTTCAGCCCAAAGTCATTAATTCACTAGGATCCATTCTAGAGTTGTTCAATATAAAGTGGAGTCACTTAGCCCCATAAAACCAAGCAGCTTCCCAGAATCTCAGGCTGCACTACTGAATGGGACCTCTGTAAAGCTGTAGGGGAAAAAGCCATAGTCACCAATCCCAGCTCTTTGATAAAAGGCTGGATAATTACAACAGGATCCTTTAATCCAATTTAACTGTAACATCTTCTCTAACCAAACTGAGAAAAATAATCTTGGGGTGGAATCAGAAGAAAAACTCTGGCAACGTGAATAATCTGAGTAGATCAGTTACCCCAAGGAATAACAAGGGAGACATAATAGAAGATAATATTCATGGAAAAATGACTGAGATGTCATCAATCAAGTTCAGAATATGGATGGCAAATAAGATTAATAGAATAGAAGTTGGAATTAGAAATTCAAGGAGCTATTCAAAAAATGCCTCAAGAATGCAATGAATTCAAAGGCAAAAATCTCCAGAGATTTTGACACATTGGGGCAAGAATTTGCATTCCTCCAAGATCTGAGAAATACAGTAGAATCCCTCAATATCAGAATGGAGCAGGCTTAAGAAAGGATCTCTGACACTGAAAACAAAGCTTTTGAACACTCCTATGGAATACTATGCAGTCATAAAGAAAGATGGAGACTTTAGGTCCTTCATGTTTACATGGATGGAGTTGGAAAATGTTCTTCTTAGCAAAGTATCATGAGAATGAAAGAAAAAGTATAAAAGGTACACATCCCTATTATGAAACTAATTTATAGCTTTCATAGAAAAGCTATAACCTAATTATAGCCTAAGAATATGGGGAGGGGGGAGGGAAAGTGGGATGGGTGGAGGGAGGATGATTGGAGGGGTCACTTCTCTGATTTATCTTACAAGAGTACAAGTGAATCTTTCTAAGAGTAGAATATAAACGTCTTAACACAATAACTAAGAAAATGACATAAAGGCTATGTTAACCAATTTGATGAAAATATTTCAAATTGTATATGAAAACACCACACTGTACCCCATGATTGCATTAATGTACACAGCTATCATTTAATTTAAAAAAGTAAAAAAAAAAAAAAAAGAACACTCCCAAACACACAAAGAGGCAGAGAAGTGGAGAGCTAAAACAGATCATTTCCTGAGAGAGTTGTAGGACCACTCCAAAAGAGCAAACATTTACCTTATAGGAATTCCTGAAGGAGGATGGTTCAAAAGGCACTGATGCTCTATTCCAAGATATAATGGTGAGAATTTCCCAAACATGGTAAGAGACACAGAAATTCAGATAGCAGACAGTTTCAGAACCCCAACATGACTCAATCCAAATAAAGCATAGCCTAGACACATTGTAATTAACTTTTCCAAAGGTAATGTAAAGGAGAAAATTCTGCAAGCAGCCAGATGTAAGAAAATCATAACCTACAAGGGGAAGAATATTAGAATGACTGCAAAACTCTCAGCTGAAACTTTTCAAGCCAGAAGAGGATGGCCATCAATTTTCAATCTCCTAAAACAAAACAACTTTC
The DNA here is from genome assembly GCA_963574575.1 of Galagoides demidoff. NCBI lineage: Eukaryota > Metazoa > Chordata > Mammalia > Primates > Galagidae > Galagoides > Galagoides demidoff. The sequence goes on from CAUYQV010052639.1 coordinate 11,928, forward strand.
AGCCCAGGACACTGTATCCAGCTAAACTGAGTTTCATTTGTGATGGAAAAATCAAATACTTTAATGACATAAACATGTTGAAGAAATTTGCCATAAGTAAAACAGCTCTCCAGGATATTTCTAGACTCATCCTGCACAATGACCAGCACAATCCTCTACCACCAAAGTAAGCTCACTGAACAAAACCCAACTTCCACAGTGGTGAAATGATTAAAAATGTCCACTGGAATTTCAAAAACTTGACACCCAAAACACTACCAGGCTCATCAATTCTCTCAATTTATGTGAATGGTTTAAATTGTGCTCTAAAGAGGCAAAGCTTGGCTGACTGGATACATGACCTACAGTTGCATTAAAAAATGCTCATCATCTTTAATCATCAGAGAAATGCAAATCAAAACCACTTTGAGATATCATCTAACTCTACTAAGAGAAGCCCACATCACAAAATACCAAAACTACAATGTTGGCATGGATGTGGGGAGAAGGGAATACTCTTTGCTGCTGGTGGGAATGCAAGCTAGGTTCCTTTTGGAATGAAGTTTGGAAAACACTTAGGGAATTACAAGTAGACCTGCCATTCAATCCTGCAATTCTTCTACTAGGTATATATCTGGAAGACCAAAAATCACTTTACAACAAAGATATTTTCACCAGAATTTTTATTGCAGCCCAGTTCATAGTGGACAAGTCATGGAAGTAGCCCAAGTGCCCATACTATGGAATATTATGCAGCCATAAAAATATGGAGACTTTACCCCTTTTATGTTACATGGATGGAGCTGGAACATATTCTTCTTAGTAAAGTATCTCAAGAAAGGAAGAAAAAGTATCCAATGTACTCAGTACTATTATGAAACCACTGCATACTCACCCACACTTTCATATGAAAGATAAAACACAACTATATCCCAGGATGAGGTAGGGTAAAGGAGGGGGAAGGGAGGGAAGAGGGAGGCCAGGTGGAGGGAGGGTAAATGGTGAGACGTTACCTATGGTGTATAATGCAAAGGTTCATTTCAAATCTATTAAGTATAGAGTATAAATCTATTAAGCATAGAGAATAAATGTCATAAGATGATAATTAAGTGAAGTGAAGCTTATGTTAACCAGTTTTATGTAAGCATTCCAAATTGTATATAAAATTAGCACATTGTACCCCATAAATGCATTAATGTTTACTGATATTTTTTAATAAAAATATATCTATATCTGTATATATAAAACTATTTTTTTTCTTTTGTCTTTCTTGTAGTTGTTATATATTTTCTTTTATTTCCTTCCTCTGTTGGTTGCTGAAGTTGTTTACAACAGGTTATTTGAACTGTTTAATTTTTTTTCCATATGTTTTATTTTTTGCTGAGTTGTTTAGTTGGCTCTTTTCCTAACTTCCATTTTTACATTCAACAAGAGCAAGGGCTCCTGTATTTTTCAGTTACAGATTTTAGCTTCATTTATTCTATCCCCCTATTTCACTTCTCTGTTTTCTCTTGGTTGATAGAGACTTTTCCACTTTTCTCATCTCTCCCACATAATTTGCTTCTGCATCAGCTAATATATTTCCCCCTTTTTTCTGCTTTGGTTGTTTTTCTTCTTTCTTTATTCCTTTTCTTTCCCTCTTCTTTATTTGATGGAATGGTATGTTTTATTTCATTTATCTATTTTTTAAAATATTATTTCTTATTTTTTCTGCTTTTTCTCTCATTTACCACTCCTTTCTTTCCCAAGGGAGGGTGTGACACAGCTGTGATCTGGTAGGAAGGCCACAGCAGTATTCTGGCTCAAGGAAGCCAGGAAAACTTTCTACATTTGGACTCAGGAAGAAAGTATTAGAAAGATCACACTGCAGAACTTTTGTATTTTTCTTCATTTCTACTGAATTTTTCCTTCTTGTTTTTGTTTTTCTCCCTTTTAATCTCTTCCTACTGTTGGCAGAGAAAGAGGATGACTGTGTTCAGGCTGGTAAAGAGTGCCTGATTTAGAGGAACCCACCCAGCCCAGTCCCTCAAAGCCCTTGAGCTATAGGTGTGGCCTTAGCACCAAGATGAACATTACCATTTCATCTATCACTCTCATCCAACCTTCTTGCTCTCCTTCTCTCCTGTTATTCAATTTTTCCTGTTATTCTGCTGTACCCTTTTTTTCTTTTCCTTTCCTTTTTTTTCTAATTTCTTGCACTTTCCTTCTGTTTTCCTCTTTTTTTCCTTTCCTCTTATTTCTCCCTGCTAGCTCTAACCCTTCTACTTTGCCTTCTGGTCCCATACCAAAAGGACTGTTCATCAACTAAACTCTGAGACAAGTTAAATGGAAGCAAATGAAGAAGTAGAAGGAAAAAGGAGCACAAGGAAGTGAATAATAAGAAAGCACACATGTGTAGGAACCTAAAGAAAAATGCAGGGACCATGAAAAGCCAAAATAGAGCAACTACCCCAAGGGACCATGAGAAACATTTTACAGAAGACTCATCCTATCAATAATTAATGGAAATGGAAGAAGGGGAATATAAAATATGGATTACAAACACAATAAATTAAATGGGTAGAAAACAGAAAGGCAGAAACAAAGGTCAGACCAGAAATAAGTAGAATACAGAAAGGATATGGCAGAGATTAAGGAAATGAAGGAGACAATCAGGGATTGTAAAGATGTAAAGATGTATCAAAAATAGATTGAACCATGGAAGAGAAAGAACATGAGAGCAAGAAAATAAAGTTTTCAAGTTAACCCAGATAGTTACAGATGTAGAAAAAAACAGACAGAAAGCAGAACAGTCACTGAAAGAACTATGGGACTCCATGAAGTGATCAAAATTATAAATAATAGAAACCCAAGAAGACTAAAAAGATGGTCCCAAAGATATGGAATTGGGTTGTTTGTTCTTTTCTTATTGATTAATTTGAGTTCTCTGTAGTTTCTAGTTATCAGTCCTTTGTCAGAACTGTAACAAACAAAACTCTTACCCCATTCTGAAGATTGTCTGTTTGCTTTCATTGTGTTGCCCATAGATA
>CAUYQV010052643.1:0-10179 GCA_963574575.1 Galagoides demidoff
TGAAGGTATTCTATTTAATCTATATTAAATACTATATTGTAATTTAAAATTACACAGGATTTTTATCAATCCATGCCTTAAATTTAGGTCTTTTAACCATCTTGAATTAATTTTTGTGAGTGGAGAAAGGTGTGGGTCCAGTTTCAGGTTTTTACTTGTGGATATAGACATGGACAGGAGGGAATACTTGTACTCTGCTGGTGGGACTGCAAATTAATACAACCTTTTTGGAAGGAAGTATGGAGAATTCTCATAGAACTCAAACTAGACCTCCCATTTGATCTTGCAATCCCATTACTGAGCATCTACCCAGAAGAAAAAAAAATCCTATTACCATAAGGACACTTGTACTAGACTGTTTATTGCAGCTCAATTTACAATCACCAAAATGTGGAAAAACCCTAAATGTCCACCAAGCCAGGAATGGATTAACAAGCTGTAGTATATGTATACCATGATATACTATTTAGCCATTAAAAAAGGTGGAGACTTTACATATTTTATATTAACCTAGATGGAACTAGAACACATTTTTCTTAGTAAAGCATCACAAGAATGGAGAATCAAGAATCCTATATACTCAATTCTGATATGAGGACAATTAATGACACAGTGGGGAGGAGGGGGAATAGAGAAGCAGAGAAAAGGAAGGACACACTTTTGGGGGGTGGGACACAATTATAAGAGAGACTTGACCTAACAAATGCAATCAACGTAACCTGTTTCTTTGTGTCCTCAATGAATCCCCAACGATAAAAAAATAAAAATAATTTCATAAAAGTTATTTGTCACCTGCCAATTGAAAAATAAAAATAAAAATAAATTACATGTAAAGTGTTGCCTCATCTTCTCCAAAACTATTATTACCTAGTTATTTTTCTTTCTCTATATATATAGAGCATGCCAAAAAGTGTATATATGTTTTAAAAAACATTTAAAACAGTAATACCTTAGTCACCTCTGACTTTTGCAATTGCAAGAGGCACTAAATGTGATTTGTGTTCATCTTTTATTATTCGTATATACTATTATAATTTTAAGATCCTTTTTCTTTAATACATGTTTTGGTACCCTGTTTATACACACAAAGCTATCCTAAATTCTATACAACACATATTTACAATGACTATTTCTGTAATGTAAACTTTGATTTTTTTACTTTCTTCTTTTTTTTTTTTTTTTTTTTTTTTTTTGAGACGGAGCCTCAAGCTATCCCCCTGGGTAGAGTACCATGGCATCACAGCTCACAGCAACCTCCAACTCCTGGGCTCAAGTGAGTCTCCTGCCTCTGCCTCCCAAGTAGCTGGGACCACAGGTGCCCACGACAGAGCCTGGCCATTTTTTGGTTGCAGCCATCATTGTTGTTTGGCGGGCTGGGCTGGGGATTCGAACCCGCCACCTTAGGTGTACGTGGCTGGCACCTTAGCCGATTGAGCCACAGGCGCTGAGCCATTTTTTTTTTTTTTTACTTTCTTCTTGATGAAACTTTGCTATTTTAGATAAGCATTAAATACATTATTCTTTTTTAAAAAAACATATGATTTTAAAACTATTTTGCTTCTAACATTGGGCATTTGAATGAATTTGTGTGCAATGTAATTTAATGTATTAGTAACCTTATTCTCAACTTATACAATACTTTGAGACAATTAAGAACTAAGGTGTGCAGTTATAATCATATAAGGTTCCAAAATCCAGCCAAATTTTGACTAGGACCATTATCACAATCACCCCCAAGCACAAACATTCTCACACACAGATGCTCCTCCCTATTTGGGGACAGATTTTCATTCTGAGTTGTCTTTGTAGTAAGAATTTAAAAAAAACTATTAATTCCTCATTTCTAGGAGATCCTATAATATTGTAATTATTTTAACTTTCTCACTCTTTCTTAATTCCTGCTACTACTAATGGAAGGAGAATCCCCTAACTTTTTTCCAACAATTCAATCAGACCACTAGGATTTAGAAGTTGGCTCATTTTCTCAAGTCCTCTACTAAAGAACTCATTGAAGTTCTCCAGGGCAGGCACTATTGGGCCATTTAAATCAATGTAATGAGAACCATTAAGTTTTCAAGAAAGTCTTTACCAGACATGTACTATCACTTTGAAAAACATTTGCTGTGTTTTATCTTCTGCCTCAGGAGAAGATACCATTTCCAGCTTTGAACCCACTCCTTACTTTTACTAAGTATATGATTTGGACACAAGACTTAACCTTAGTACATTTGATTTCCTCATTTATAAAATTTAGATACATTCTAAAATTGTGAAGATTAAATAAGATAAGTGAAAATGTCTAGCACACTTTATCCCTATAGCAGGGATTTTCAACTGATGTGCTGTGGCACACTGGTGTGCCATGAAAGGATTTTAGGTATGCTGTGAAAAATTTTGAAGATCATTCATTAAATTATTTTTAAAAGAAGTACAAAGCATAGTCAGTATATTCTTTTTTTAACTTTTTAAAATCAATATAATTTAACTATATTTAAATGTGCTGCAGAAGTTTAACTATAGGTTCAAGTGTGCCGTTAGATAAAAGAAGGTTGAAAAACACTGTTCTATGAAAAGAACTCATTCAATCTTTCCTGGCCAAAATTTCCTGCTGTACATTTTTGCTTCTTTCCTTACTTTCCTTAGAAACTTTCCTTACTTTGTGGGAGTTTATTTCCTCTGCTTTACTACTTATTTCCCTTTCCTTTGTTTCTCTCTCTCTTTCTTTCCATTCCCAGATCGTCAGGCAGTCTTCTTGGCACATTGTTTTCCAGAACCTGAAAACTAACCTACATGTTCTAACTTCTCCCAACACCTTTCTTAGGAGATATGGGAGAGCCAATGGAAATATAATTCCCAGAGTCTAGACTTAGGCCCTAAGATAAACAATTCTATTAGGCACTGTAAATCATAGTTACTTGTGCATGGATGTAGGAAAAGTTGCCATTAATTTGATGTTACTCGAGAGTTAAAGAAAAAAATAAATGTATGAAATCTTATTTTATGACACAAAGTTAACATCAAATCTCAGCTACTTTATACATAAATGATAATGATATGACCAAAATGTGTACATAGTATATATGTATATATATTTATGACTAATATGTCTGCTTAAAATTAATGTCAGTCTTGATCCCACAGAGCTCACAGACTATGATATTTTGCCAGAACTTAGAACAATTGAAAGACATTTTACTTATAATGTTTGACTTTTATCTTAGCTTTAAAAATAGATCTTTTTGTCACCTGAAGTAAGTACTTTACACCTCTATTCTTGGTTCCCTCATTCATAAAAAGAGGAGTTTTGGCTTGGCACCTGTGGCACAAGTGGCTAAGGCGCCAGCCACATACACCTAAGGTGGTGGGTTCGAATCCAGCCTGGGCCCGCCAAACAACAATGGCTGCAACCAAAAAATAGCCAGGGGCTGTGGTGGGCGCCTGTGGTCCCAGCGACTTGGGAGGCCCAGGAGTTGGAGATTGCTGTGAGCTGTGATGCCATGGCACTCTACCCAGGGGGACAGCTTGAGTCTTTGTCTCAAAAAAAAAAAAAAAAGAGAGGAGTTTGAACATACCATGCTCATGGCTGGAAAGAATCAACATTGTTAAAATATCTACACTTCCCAAAGCAACCTACTGATTCAATGCCATCCCTATTAAAATACCAACATTGTACTTTCAAGACTTAGAAAAAAAGATTCTGCATTTTGTATGGAACCAGAAAAAAAACCCATAGAGCAAAGGCAACTCTCAATAACAAAAACAAATCTGGGGGCATCAGCAAACCAGATTTTAGGCTATACTACAAGGCCATAGTGATCAAGACAGCACGGTACTGGAACAAAAATAGAGATGTAGACATTTGGAATCAAATAGAAAACCGGGAAATGAAACTAACATCTTACAAACCACCTCATCTTCAATAAACCAAACAAGAACATACACTGGGGAAAAGACTCCCTATTCAATAAATGGTGCTAGGAGAACTGGATATCCACATGTAAAAGACTAAAACTAGATCCACACCTTTCTCCACTCACAAAAATTGATTCAAGGTGTATAAAGGACTTAAATTTAAGGCATGAAATGATAAAAATCTCTAAAGAAAGCATAGGAAAGACACTGGAAGTTATCAGCCTGAGGAAAGACTTTATGAAGAAGACTGCCATGGCAATTGCAATAACAACAACAACAACAAAAAGGGACTTAATGAAACTGAAAAGCTTCTGTACAGCTAAGGAGACAACAACCAAAGCGAATAGACAACCTATACAATGGGAAAGGATATTTGCATATTTTGAATCAGACAAAGCTTGATAACTAGTATTTATAGAGAACTTAAACTACTCCACATGAAAAAAGCCAACAATCCCTTATATTAATGGGCAAGAGAGATAAATTGAACCTTCTCTAAAGAAGACAAACGGCTTACAAACATGAAAAAATGCTCATAATTCCTAATTATTAGAAAAATGCAGCTCGGCGCCTGTGGCTCAAGCAGCTAAGGTGCCAGCCACATACACCTGAGCTGGCGGGTTCGAATCCAGCCTGGGCCCGCCAAACAACAATGATGGCTGCAACCAAAAAATAGCCAGGCGTTGTGGCAGGCACTTGTAGTCCCAGCCACTTGGGAGGCAGAGGCAGGAGACTCGTTTGAGCCCAGGAGTTGGAGGTTGCTATGAGCTGTGATGCCACAGCACTCTATCCAGGGGGACAGTTTGAGGCTCTGGCTCAAAAAAAAAAAAAAAAAAAGAAAGAAAGAAAGAAAGAGAAAGAAAAATGCAAATCAAAACCACCCTGAGATGTCATCTGACCCCAGCGAGAATGGTCCACATCGCAAAATCTCAAAACTACAGATGCTGGCATGGATGTGGAGAGAAAGGAACACTTATACACTGCTGGTGGACTACAAACTAATACAACCTTTTTGGAAGGAAGTATGGAGAAACCTCAAAGAACTTAAGTTAGACCTCCCATTTGATCCTGCAATCCCATTACTGGGCATCTACCCAGAAGGAAAAAAATCCTTTTATCATAAGGACACTTGCACTAGACTGTTTATCACAGCTTAATTTACAGTTGCCAAAATGTGGAAACAGCCTCAATGCACCCCAACCCAGGAATGGATTAACAAGCTGTGGTATATGTATACCATGGAATATTATTCAGCCATTAAAAATATGGAGACTTTACAGCCTTTGTATTAACCTGGAAGGAAGTGGAACACATTATTCTTAGTAAAGCATCACAGGAATGGAGAAGCATGTATCTATGTATTCAATTTTGATATGAGGACAATTAATGAAACAGTGGTGATTGAGGGAAGGAGAGAGCAGAAAGAGAGAGAAGGAGGGAGGGGTGGAAAAAAGGAAGAGCAGAGAGAGGGAAGTAGGGAGGGGGTCTCATTGTGTGACACACATTTTGGGGGCAAGACACAATTGTAAGAGGGACTGTACCTAACAAATGCAATCAGTGTAACCTTGTACCCTCAATGAATCCCCAACAATTAAAAAAAAAAAAAAAGGAGTTTGGGTTATACAATCCAAATAGCCTTTTCTGCCTTTGAATTCAATAAAATAATTCATTCTTGATTCTTATTTATAAGGATAAGATAATGTCAGTGTATGCTACACAGTATTTCATTAAAGTATCATTGATCTGCATAGCCCTGGCTTGTAAATATTGGGAATGTAATGATAGTCTTGTGTCTCTTCTTTTTATAGAATATCCACATGATAGCACAAAACATCAACATCAATTACTGCCTAGAAACTATCTGCCTTCTTATGGCTCATTATCCACACCCAGATGAAAAGTAATGGTATCTGTGAGTAAACATCTCTTAGGTTTATTGCTAATTTCTATGAAAATATATGTGATAAACACAAAAGAGAGGTGAAGTAGATAGCTATTTAATATTCAACCTTCTGGCAGATACTATTCATGCCAATTAACTACAATACTGAAGTATTTCATTTATTTTAAAACACTCATTTTATATTCCAGTAGGTTCAAGATTTCAAGAAACAGTGCTCACGTGCTACTAAACTTGGGGAATATTATACTTTTCAAATCTAAGAAATGTTATTAAGATTTTGTTTAAAGTAATGATTCATTTATTTGCTTAACATTTAACAATTATCTATGACTATGTTAAGAATTAATGACATCTAAATGAATAAGATATATTCTCTGCCCTCTGGATGTACATGGTTCAGTAAAAGAAGCAGATTAGTATGCAAATTCTGACAATTCGGTTTGATAACAGAGATGTGCACGGAGCAGAATGAAAAGTGGCCATCGAGGAATTATTAAAAATTGATTAGCACAGTGCCTGGCACATAGTTGGGGCTTAATAAGAATTTTCTGAAAGTTAAATGAATTGAATTTTGAGGCACAAGTATAAAAGATGTGAGGAGACTAAGGATAAGATAAGGAAGAACATGCTAAAGAAAGAAAACAATTTCCATTAGTAAGATAGATTAGGCTGGAGCAATAAGTAAGGCTTGACTTTTAGTGGCTCTGTATATCAAACTAAGAGTCTGAGTTTTACCATGATGGATATAGAGATTAAATCTGCATTTTATATAAATTACTCTGGAAGCATACACAGAAGAAAAAGATAAAATTCATTTGAACGTGTCATAAGGATGTAAAAAATTCCTTCTGACATATGAGACAAAGCTTAAACTACAAACCTTTCAGAAAGAAGAGAGGCATATTGGAAACAATATACTAGATGACAATTTGCACCAAAAGGTAAGACAGAGGAAGTGTCTGAAAATATTCTTAAGATACTGTCTTGGAAAAGACAATATTAAGTCTAGACTTCAGGAATTATATTTCCAGTTAGTACTAATGCCATATACTGAGAATTCAGGAGGAAATTGTGCAGGAATGATACTATAGACTATTTGTGTCTCCCAAAATTCATGTCAAAGGTTAATCCTCAATGTGATAGTCTTTGGAGGTGGGACACTTTCAGAGGTTATTAGATTATGAAGATGTAACCCTCACAAAAAATTAAAATCCTTTCAGAGAGGCCCAAGAGAATTAACTGTCTTGCCATTTCTGCGATGTGAGAACACAGCCAGAAAATAGCCCTCCATTTATCAACTGGGAAGTGCACCCTCATCAGTCATCAAATCTTCTGGCACCTTGATCTTGTACTTCCCAGCTTCCAAAACTATGATAAGTAAATGAGTGTTATTTGTAAACCATTTCCATCTATGAAATTTTGTTACATCAACCCAAACAGACTAAGACAAAGGGGAAGTGGACTAAGCTAACACACTAAGTTTTGGACATGTTCAGTTTTAAATATTTGCATAGTATCTAAAAGAATATTCAGCTGGCTATAGAAAAACTAATGTGGAACTAAAGAGGATAGATTCTACAAAACATAAAAATATAGACCCATCATTTTTCACGAAATGAATGAAACTGTGGACATTAAAGAGATCATCTAATAAGAGTACAGAGGGAATAGGATAGCACTCCAGGAAAAGATAAGATAGGGAAAAGCTAATGAAACAGTACAGTACACAGAGGCCAAAGATGAGTATGAGTCTAACCCCCAAAAGTAGTTGTTAATTAAAAAGAAGACAGAGGTGGTTGTAAAGAAAAAAATCATCAAGAATGCCACATTCTGCGAAAGGTCAATTATAATGAGGACAGCCAGTGTTATTTATTGGTCATCCACATTAGCAATTCAATAAGTTAGATTCTTCATCTAATTTATCTCTTGATAATTTTTAAAAACCTTGTGTTATAATATCAGTTTTCCCAACTTAGAGTCATTATTTGCAATCTTAAATAATTGTGACTTTCCTAATTACCCTGGGCTTTCTAAAGATCTGGATATCCAGATACAGTAATCTCAGAGGACTCTAGGAAGGTGAATTGTAAAGAGGCAATCAACACAACATATAGTCATTAGACTGGACAAAGTAAATATGAACAAGGCACTTCAGTGAGCAGGAAGGCATAAATATCAGGTAACTTATGAAGGAAAATCTATCAGACTTATCAATTGAGAAGGGATTGGGGCCCCACACTTTGTCTTCTAAAACAAAATAATAGCTATATCCCACAAAACTAAGTTTCTTACATGATGCAGAAATAAAGACTTCTCAGACAAGAAAACACTGAATTTGTCAAGACCATACTTGCCTTTCAGGAAATACTCAGATCTGCATTATATAATAATCAGCACAACAGACACTCACCAGTGTCAAATCACCCAAAAACCAAAGGTCAGAGCCCAGATACCACAATGGGTCAAGAAGTAAAACAGAGCAATAAAGTTCTATTCAGCAGGAAAAACAGAAATCCACCCATTTATCAATTCTTCCAATAAATATGAATGGCTTGAACTCTCCACTAAATAAACATACATTGACTGATGGTTGAAAAAAGTGTATGCTGTCTCCAGAAATATATCTAAACCTCAAAGACTCATTTAGACCCAAGGTGAATGAAAGGAAAACAATGCTCCATGCAAATTGAAACCCCCCAAAAGCTGATGTAGTCATTCTCCTATCAGATAACATAGACTTCAAAGCAAAAAAAGTAAAGAAAGATAAAAATGGTCATTATGTAGTAAAGGGAACAATTAAATAAGAGAACAATCCAAAAATACAGTAGAAACTCTGTGAGTTGAACACCTAAGGAATTGTAACAAGGTGGTCAACATACAAGGAATTAGACTATTACTAATACATACATGTGGTGCATGTCCAGTCTATGTGAATTTAAGGAAGTAGTGAATGTAGCAAGATGGTCAACTTTGGAGATTCTACTGTATTTATGAACTTAACATAGGTGTGCCTAGTTTCATAAAGCAAATCCTACTTGATCTAAACAAAATGATAAACAGCAGCACCAGCCAGAGAATTAAACAACCAACTGACAGAACAGAACATATCCTCAAAAACAGAAAATAAAGAAGCAATAGACTTGAACAGAACTATAGAACAAATGGGCTAAATAGACATTTATAGAATGTCCATCCCAAAACTACTGAATGTACATTCTTCTCATCAGCTTATGGAATATTGTCTAAGAGTGATCACATCCTAGGTCACAAAACATGTCTCAACAAATTTAAAAAGATGGAAATTATACTGTGTCTTCTTAGATCACAGTGGAATAAAATGAGAAATCAACTCCAACAGAAACACTCTACACAAAGTAGTGAAGACTAAACAACCTAATGCTGGATAATAATTGGGTCAAAGAGGAAATTAATATGGAAATCAAAAGATTCAGAGTTATCAAAATCTCTGGTATACAGCTAAAGCTGTCCTGAGAGGAAAATCCGTAGCCTTAAAATGCCTCCATCCAAAAGCCCAAAAGATCACAGCTCAATAATCTATTGAATTGTATAGAGGATGTAGAAAAAGAAGAGAAAACCAATCCTAAATCCAAAAGAAGAAAGTAAATAACCAAGTTCAGAGTAGAACTAAGTGAAATCAATAACAAAAGAATTATACAGAAGATGAAGGAAACAAAAACTGGGTTCTTTAAAAGGACAAACAAAATCAACAGGCCTTTAGATTAACCAGAAGGAGAACCAGAGAAAAGAAAGAACTTCTAATTAGCTCATTCAGAAATGGAAAAAAAAAGAAAGAAAGAAAGAAATCACAACTGATCCCACATAAAAACAAAATATCATATACTATATTCATATACTATGAACATGTTTATGCATATAAACTTGAAAACGTGGAGGAAATGGAAAAATTCTTAGAAACACACAGCCTGCCTAGGCTCAATCAGGAAGAAAAATATTCCCTGAACAGACCAATATCAAGTATTGAAATTGAGGCATCAGTAAAAAAATTTTCTAAATAAAAGTCCCAGACCAGATGGTTTTACTCCTAAATTTTACCAGACCTACAAAGAAGAATTGGTACCTATACTGCAGAAATTATTCTATAATATCAAGAAAAAGGAATCTTCTTCAACCCATTCTAAAAAGCCAGTATCACCTTGATACCAAAGCCAAGAAAGGGTACAACCAAAACACAAAAACTATGCACCAAAATCCCTTATATATAGATGAAAAATTCTCTTGGCTCAGAGACTGTGGCTCAAGTCGCTAAGGCGCCAGCCACATAAACCTAAGGTGGCGGGTTCGAATCCAGCCCAGCCCGCCAAACAACAATGATGGCTGCAACC
>CAUYQV010052645.1:0-26049 GCA_963574575.1 Galagoides demidoff
CACCACCAGGCCACACTCCCCTCACGGGCTCCTGAAAGTACTGCCTCCCCCATGCAGCATCCCAGCTAAAAAACTCCTGCCAGTCCCAGTGACGGCACCAAGGTGAAGTATTCTCACTCTGGTTGACCAGATACCCTATCCACATCTGCCACATCATCTCCCACCTTACTTTTGTTCTTTTTTCCTATGCCTTCCCCACACTGAGCACCCTTTCTTCAGCCCTCTCTCTGTCTAAATTTTCAAGGTTGACATCACTGTCCATCTCTTCCCCAGATCTTTCTCCAGCCTCTCTATGCCTTGCTGGTCTCCATCTTCGCTAAAATGTCTACTTCACATTTATGATCAGCACCACTCTGTTTGGCATCCTCTCTTCTCCATCCGACAAGTGATTATCGAGCCCCTGTTCTGTGCCAGGTGCAGCATTTGGGCCTGTAGGGAACACAGATGTGGACAGATCCACAAGGACCCTCCAGTGTCTAAGAACATGACAAGACGTGTGTGCTGAGGCCTGTAATTGACCTACAACAACATGGCATCAGGTCCACAAGAGTGAGCCATGCAGTTGTACAGGTGTGTGTTCAGTGTCCCCAGGTAAGTGCACATATAAAGTGTGCACACCCACTTGCATCTCAGACCAAATGAGGCAGCGGAAGATGGAATGAAGAGCATGGACCCTGGAGCTAGAATGATGGGGCTCAAATCACCACCTGTGCGACTTTGGGTCAGTTACTAAACCTCTCTGCACCTCCCTTATAGGGCGATTGTAAAAATTAAAGCAGTTCATGTATGTGAAGCCCCCACCTAGCTCAGTTCCCGGTACACAAGAAGCGCTTAATTAATGTCTGCTTTTGATCAACAGTAGGCTCATGCCTGTAACCTCAGCACTTTGGAAGACCAAGGTGGAAGGATGGTGTGAGCCCAAGGATTTGAGGTTTCAGTGAGTTACGATCATGATGACCCCACTGCACTCCAGCCAGGGTGATCAAGCAAGACCCTGTCTCAAAAAACAAACAAAAACACATTATTTTACTCAAAGGGAAGTTCCTTTGCTGCACTATTTTTTTGTCTGGTTGGTCTGGGGAGGATTTGGTGCAGAGTCATATCCACATACCATTTGGGGGCCTTATCATCTCACCTCTGCAGTCCCAACAGAGTTCTCTAGGACTTGGTAGATGAATGGGGGTCTTATTAATATCGACATATAGTAGTTGCTTTCCTGCTCTCCAACATTTTAACAGATTGCTATTGTTCCCCGTCTGTGGAGGGGCAAAGGGGAGCACAACGTTCCAAGTGAAATCAATGCACAGAGCAAGGACTCCAGCTTCTCCTTCCCTCGGACACGGCCCTGCCAGCTGCCGCGCGTCCCTCCTTCACGCGGGCAGCCCCTCCAGTTTATGCCTCCCAGTGGGACAGTAATTTTCAGTTCAGGCCAAAAGGCTTTGTTTAAATGTGACGCTTATGTGGTAATAGAGCGTATTGCAGGGGGTGTTTTTTCTGAGGGTCAATGTTGAATTTAGTCTCAAAATAAACACCTTTATCCTCTTCCGTCTTCTCAAAGCAGTGAGTGAGACTAAGAAAAGGAGGAAGAGACTAGAGACGGAAGGAAAAAGGAAGAGAAAGAATGGAGAAGGGTCCATGGGGCTTAGAGAAGGAGAATAGGCATCAGGGTCCCCACAGACGAGACAAGTCTACCTCCTGCCTTCCTGAATGGTTTTACGAATAGCGCCGACAACGACTCACCACAAGGCCACGGGGTGCGCAGAAGTGTGCTGTGTTACTGACCTGGTCTCCTTTGGTTTTCATACAAAGCCCCTGACAGTATACACTGAGCAGGGCACTGAGGATCAGAGAGGTGATGTGGGCTGCCCTAAACTGCACAGCTAGTAAGTCTGCCCAGCTGAGATGAGAACTCTAGTCTCTCTGACTCTGCTCACCATGCCGTCTGCTGTCCCATGGGGCAGTAAGTGAGGACTATTCAGTAATAGGGCTAATGGGGGGAGAATCACGTGACCATATAGTCCAAACAAAGGCTGAATACAGAGCTTAACACAGACTGTAACAAAGCTGTGTAATGTCTGATAATTGAGTCTGTCCAGAACGGGTAACATAAGTGGCTGCCCTACGGAGGTTAAGTCCAAAGTCAGAGGCAACGGGAGTAGCATGCGATGAAATGTGCCATTCAGAACGTGGCTCGAGAGGCTTTGTGCCCATAGCTCAGTGCTCAGAGTGCCAGCCACATACACCGGAGCTGGCGGGTTCAAATCCGGCCTGGGCCTGTGAAACAACAATGACAATCACAACAACAACAAAAACAGCTGGGTGTTGTGGCCGGCACCTGTAGTCTCAGCTACTTGGGAAGCTGAGGCAAGAGAAGCGCTTAAGCCCAAGAGCTGGAGGTTGCTGTGAGCTGTGATGCCATGGCACTCTACCCAGGGTGACATAGTGAGACTCTGTCTCAAGAAAAAAGAATGTGGCTCATGGAAGCATTTCTCACCAGACACTGAAAGGAGGGTGTGAGAGGTAATGGTTACCCTGTAGCCGTGAGTCTAGAACTGGTGAGATGCTGCACCCAGGGACCAAAGGCAGCCTTAAATCTTGCTATCTGCTAAGCAGAGGAAAGAGTGTGTCACAGAAGCCTAACAGCTGTAGATTGTCACAGCCGCCACCCAGGTGCCTCCAAGAAATGGTGTTGGACTCTTAGCACAGAGAGGTCTGTGGATTTTCTAGCCCTCCTTTAAGAAAGTTTTTTAAAGAGTTTATGTTTTCTTTCTAGGAACCTAGTTCAAAAGCACTTCTCTGCCAGAAGCACTCTCCAGGAATTCTTGCCTATGAATATCCTTCATGCCCAGTTATTTTATGATGGGAGCAAACCCCACCCCACCCCCATCTTGAAAGATTGAGTTAAGCAAAATTAGAAATCTGGACTGTCTCTTGGATCTCTCTCCAAAGAGAGGAGAAGAATGATGAGGACAGAGACCTCAGACAAAATTGAACAAGAGGGACTCTATGCCCCCCAGACAGGAATTTGGGAAGGACTTTAAAAAACAGTCCTTTGTCACTTCAAGCCTTTGACCTAGCTTGGGGCTCGTTAATATTATTCATGTTCCTGCTCATCCCATAGAAGTAAGGAAATAAGGAATAAATATCAGTTCACAGGAAGAATGATGAAGGATGACGGGGTAGATGAGCAGCCAGGAGACCATGATCATGGCCCCAGGAGTCAAAGGTCAACTCTTCTTAAAGCACGGTAATCCACACTGATACAACAGAGCAGAGTAACTCTGAGGGAGCCATTATGGTCCGTTATGAAAATAACATTCATTTGCAAAATGAGGAACATGCCAAAAGGCAAGTTGTCCCAGTTCTTTCAGCTAAATTACCTATGAAGCATGCTAACTTCCTCTCCCAACATTCTGAAACGGTTTGAATAGGCACTTGGGCTGACGAGGGCATGGATTTTCTAAGATTGTCACAAAGGTGAAGGCTAGAAAAAATGAGGACTGGATTGTGAGAGAGCCATTCAGCCCTGCTGAGGGCTGGTCAGGTGGGCCTGATGGTGCTTTGGAACGTCCCTGAGGGGGATAAGACTGACACCAAGAGGCAGCTGTGGATCCCAGCTCACTTGTGGTGCAACAGCTCATTGGCTGCTTACCTCCAGTGGCTGCTTTTGTAGGACTTGGGGATGGAGTGTAGTGAACATTTGTTGTTTTTGCCTTTCGAGCATTCATTCGTACCCTCTTCTAGTACCGGTTTCTTGACTTCCCTTTGGAAACCATCCCTTCCCTATTCTCAGTCCATGAAGTAAGAGCCAAGAATGGTAAATAACAGGCATTGAGCTCTTACCATGTACCAGACTAAGCATAAGCATTTTACATATATTAACTCATTTAGGCTCGGTGCATGTAGCTCAAGTGGCTAAGGCATTAGCCACATACACCTAACGTGGCAGGTTCAAATCCAGCCTGGGCCCACCAAACAACAATGACGGCTGCAACCAAAAAATAGCTGGGCGTTGTGGCAGGTGCCTGTAGTCCCAGCTACTTGGGACGCTGAGGCAGGAGAATCACTTGAGTTCAGGAGTTGGAGGTTTCTTTGAGCTGTGATACCATGACACTCTACCCAAAGGGATAGCTTGAGGCTCTGTTTCAAAAAAAAAAAATTCATTTAATCCTTATGCCATTTCTTTGGCATAGGGGCTGTTATAATTCCTATGTAAGAGATGTCACAATTAACATAGAGATAAATACAGAATTTGCTTGTAAGTGGCAGAACCAAGATTTGACTTATTTTTTTTTTTTTTTGAGACGGAGCCTCAAGCCGTCCCCCTGGGTAGAGTGCCATGGCATCACAGCTCATAGCAACCTCCAACTCCTGGGCTCAAGCAAGTCTCCTGCCTCCGCCTCCCAAGTAGCTGGGACCACAGGCGCCCGCCACAATGCCCAGCCATTTTTTGGTTGCAGCCATCATTGTTGTCTGGCGGGCCCGGGCTGGGGACTCGAACCCGCCACCTTAGGTGTATGTGGCTGGCGCCTTAGCCGACTGAGCCACAGGCGCCGAGCCATTCAGTGAACTTTAATCACATGGCTGAGCTTGCAGGGGCAGATACCACTGCCTGGGACTGCTTGCCCCCAGACTTGACATTCTTGTGGAGTTGGCGTGAGAGCCACACCACCCAGATGCCAAAGGGCGAGGCACTTAGGGCACCAGGCCAAGGGAAGTGAAACCAAGCTCCCTGGATGCACCTAATTCCTGAATTGGCTGACTTTGGACAACTTAATTTCTCTCACTGAACCTCAGTTTCCTCATCTCTAAAAGGGGAGGATTAAGTAACCTCTCATCTATAAAGTAAAGCACACGGCATAGTGCCTGGCAAGTGGTAGGTGTCTGTAAATATTAATTAACCCTTCTTCTCCCGGTAGTGAAAGTTTATCAGAAAGACAGAATTCTTGCTGAGGAACCTACTTCAGGTGGCTGGGGAGAGTGTGTGCTGCCTGCACCAGCTCTTCTATCATTGTGGTGGGTATGTCTCTCTGGTCCTGGGAGTGCGTGCATCTGTGGTGCCTACGAGGGGCCTAGACTGTAAAATCCTGCAGCTACCCATGTGAGTAGGGATTTCCCCCACCTCTCCGGCCATCACCTCTGGCCTCATGACCTTTTTCCTGACTATTGTAACAGCCTGCCTGGACTCCTTACTGCTCAGCTGCCTCCACTCTGCCCCAGAGGGAGCCTTGTAGCCTACAAACTGTCCCCATAGTTCTCTGCCTGAAAGGCTGAGTCCCAGCTTCAAGACTGGTCCTGTGACTCCTTCAGGTTCAGGCACTGTGGTTGCTTCCCTGCACCTTTGCTCTTGTGTCCTCATCTATAAGTGGCTGGTCATTGGCTGGTTGTCCATTAAGAGCACCCAGTGCTCTCAGGACCTTCCTTCTACCCTCAAGGCAAAATTAATCACACCATCCTCTGTCACTGCTGCTCTAGGCTTTTTCCATTTCATCACTGTGGTGGCACTTGCCATAGGGCATCACTGTCTGTGGGTCACCTGTCTGTCACCCCCAGGAGATAGTAAGACCTGAGTATAAAGGGCTGGTGGCCAGCTCATGTCCAGACTCTCCCCACTATGCCTCTTCCAGAGCCTAGGAGTTGGCTATACTTAGCTCAAAGCTCCAAAAAGCAGTTCTATGGCCATTACCTAATTGAGGAAAGAGGGAATGAAGAAAGATGGAAGTTGGCCCAGCTCTAAGTCCATTTTAACTTCTTGGTGACCCTTCTGAGCCTGGGATTCTTTTTGCTTTTCTTGAGACAAAGTCTCACTCTATTGCCTACGTTAGAGTGCTATGGTGTCAGCCTCGCTCCCAGCAACCTCAAATTCCTGGGCTCAAGCAATCCTCCTGCTTCAGCCTCTCTAGTAGCTGGGACTACAGGTACTGGCTATAACACCTGGCTATTTTTTTTGTATTTTTCTCTCTCTTACTCAGGCTGATCTTGAACTCCTGAGCTCAAGGGATCCTCCTACTTCAGCTTCCCAGACTGCTAGGATTATAGGCATGCGCCACCATGCCTGACCTTCAAGCCTTGGATTTTTCATTTGTGAAACAGGAAGATCCCCTGAGCATGCCCAGGGCCTTGACAGCTGAGTGTCCCCCAGTGCCCTTTGTTCCTTGTCCTCTCTCCTCTGGAGCTAGGCATTCCTAGAAATGCAGTATCTGAGGATTTCAGATCTTGCAAAGAGCAGGCCAACAGATAACTACCCTAGCTCCAGCCAATTCCTCCAAGATTTTTCTTTTTTCTTTTCTTTCTTTTTTTAAGACAGAGCCTCAAGCTGTTACCCTGGGTAGAGTGCCATGGCATCACAGCTCACAGCAACCTCCAACTCCTGGGCTCAAGCAATTCTCTAGCTTCCGCCTCCCAAGTGCCGTGTTTCCCCGAAAATAAGACCTACCCCCAAAATAAGCCCTAGCAGGATTTCTGTGCATTTGTTAAATATAAGCCCTACCCCAATAATAAGACCTAGTGATGGGCATGGCTATGCAGCGTATCTGCATAGCCACACCATGCATTTTGGTGCAGAGAGGGACATCCCCTGAAAATAAGCCCTAGTATGTCTTCTTGAGAAAAAAATAAATATAAGACAGTATCTTATTTTCAGGGAAACATGGTAGCTGGGATTACAGGCACCTGCCATAACACCCAGATACTTTTTGGTTGCAGCCATCGTTGTTTGGTGGGCCCAGGCTGGATTCAAACCCACCAGCTCAGGTGTATGTGGCTGGCACCTTAGCCACTTGAGTCACAGGCGTCGAGCCTTCCTCCAAGATTTTTCTAACCTGTGTCTCAGAAGGGACATTATGGCTACAGATGGAGTTGTGGGACTCTGCATCAACCTGGCATCCCCTGACCTCATAACTGGGGTGAAAGTGGACTGAGGACTTGGACTGCCCTCCCTGAATCAGCAGAGCTGGAGGGAACCCTTGTTTACCCCTCCTGCTCCTATCTTCTCTGCTTCATCCCCTGGGGTGACCCAGGCAGCCCCAGGCAGGAGGTGGGGGTGGAACCATAAAGCAGCCAGGACTTGCTCAGACCTCAGAAGTCTGAATAGCCTCAGTGGCCCAATCATGGGTCACTAGAAACCTGGACTAGCCCCACAGCCAAATCTAGGCCGAGCCACTGCAGTTGGTAACAGGGCACTTAGCTGTATACTTCCTGGCTCTAATCCTGTAGTTGTAGTGATTAATGGTGGGGTGGCAGAAGGGCCAAGCCTGGGGAAGTCACTGCAAACTATAGGGACAAGATGAAAAGAACTTGCTTAAAGATTAGTTGCACGATAATGCAAGTGTGCTTAAAACTATTGAACTGTACACCTAAAAATGGTCAAGGGGGTGAGTTTTGGATTTGTATATTACCACAATTAAAAATATTTTAAAGACAGGTTGGGTGCGGTGGCTCATGCTTGTAATCCTAGCACTCTGGGAGGCTGAGGTGGGAGAATCACTTGTGCTCAGTAGTTCTAGACCAGCCTGAGCAAGAGCCAGACCCTGTCTCTACTAAAAATAGAAAAATTAGCCAGACATGGAGGCAGGAGCCTGCATTCCCAACTACTTGGGGGGCTGAGCCAGGAGGATCACTTGGATCGAGGAGTTTGAGGCTTGACACCATGGTACTCTAGCCTGGACAATAAAGTAAAACGAAATTCAGAAATTTCATTTCTATCTGGAAAAGAAATGAAATGAAGTGAAGTAAAGTGAAGTGAAATGATGATGAAATGAAATAAAATAAAACAATAAAATACAAAATAATTTACAAAGAGAAAGAAATTCTACAAAATAAAAGTTGCGCTTGTAGCTTAGTGGGTAGGGTGCCGGCCACATACACCGAGGCTGGTGGGTTTGAACCCATCCTGGGCCTGCTTAAACAACAGTGACAACTGCAACAAAAAAATAGCTGGGCATTGTGGCAGGTACCTGTAGTCCTAGCTACTTGGGAGGCTGAGGCAAGAGAATCACTTAAGCCCAAGCAGGGTCCTCAAACTTTTTAAACAGGGGGCCAGTTCACTGTCCCTCAGACCATTGGAGGGGCAGACTGCGGGCCCAGGACGAGTCGGCTGCTAAGCAGGACAGGCAGCAGCAGCAAAACACCAGGCGGACTGGATAAATGTCCTCAGTGGGCTGCATGTGGCCTGCGGGCTGTAGTTTGAGGACCCCTGCCCAAGAGTTTGAGGTTGCTATGAGCTGTGACACCACAGCACTCTACTGAGGGCAACATAGTAAGATTCTGTCTTTAAAAAAAAAAAAAGTAAGCCTGGATTGTCATATTCCAGAGATATTCAAAAAACACTGATAATGGGGCATCCATTTTTTTTAAACAAAGGAATATTTCATATGTACAAAAAGATAGGAGAGAATTTTTAAAAGCCTCATATGTACCCATTATGTGTCTTTATTTTTTGTTTTTAATTTTTTAAATATTTATTTATAGACAGAGTCTCTTGCCTGAGGCTAGAGTGCCATGGTGTCATCATAGCTCACAGCAACCTGAAATTGCTGGGTTTAAGCAATCCTGTCTTAGCCTCCTGAGTAGCTGGGACTGCAGGTGCTCACCACAATGCCTGGGTAATTTTTCTATTTTTAGTAAAGAGAGCGTCTTGCTCAGTCTGGTCTTGAATTCCTAAGCACAATCAATCCTTCCACCTTAGCCTCCCCGAGTGTTAGGATTATAGGCATGAGCTGTGTTGCCTGGCCCATTTCCTAACACTAATAGTTACCAACTGGTGGCGGCTCCTGTAGCTCATTTGGCAGGGTGCTAGCCACATACACCTAGGGTGGTGGGTTCGAACTGGGCCCAGGCCTGCTAAGCAATAATGACAACTGCAACCAAAAAAATAACCAAGTGTTGTGGTGGGTGCCTGTAGTCCCAGCTACTTGGGAGGCTGAGGCAAGATAATCACTTAAGCCCAAGAGTTTGAGGTTGCTGTGAGCTGTGATGCCATGGCACTCTACCCAGGGTGACAGCTTGAGACTGTCTAAAAAAATAAAATAGTTACCCACTGGAGGCTAGTTTTATTCACCTCCATATAAACCCTCTCCCTCCAGGGTTATTTTAAAGCAAATTCCAGACATTAAGACATTTCATTCATAGATATTTCAGTATAGACATTTATTTAAAATTGTATTAACTATGCATTTATCTTGCAGGGGATCATTTCACAGATCGTATTGGCTCCAACAAGGCTGAGTGTTCAAGAATGGAAAGGGTCTGCTAGGGACTTCCTTATGTAGGCAATGTATTTTCTGTGCCCTCCACCAGTGCCAGGAGGCCACCTTCCCACTGGTACTCCTTGCCTTTTCCCTCCAAGGAAGGCCAGGAGAAGTGACCCTTGAGATTACTTAGGAACTCCTGCCTACTTGGAAAAGACAGCTGTGATGCAGCTGATGATCTTAGCACCCAAAGGGGACACTCCTTCCCCCTGGTATGTGGGAGTGACAGGCTTGGTCTTAGGGTCTCAGCCACCTGGCTACCCATTCCCACCCTCATTTAGGTGACTATCCAGTGGCTTTCTCAGCTCCCCTTCCAGCTCTCTGTGTCCAGCCAGTCATCCAAACCAGGGCCATAGCCTCTCTACCCTGGGCCCTGGTTCCATGAAGTAACACACACATTGGAAGACTTCCAACTATCAGCCCCCTCTTTCCAGTATTCTCTGCCAAGACAGAGGTTTCCCTGGGCCCCTGCTCCCCTTCCTTGGCCCAGTGGGTAGACAGATGTTCCTGACATAGCCTGCCTACCTGGCTTCCATCCCAAACCTGCAGCCAGGCCATGTGACAGTCACTGCCTGTACCCAAACATTCATTCATCCCCACCCTTTACAGCCAGATACCCTCACTTCCCCTGTCACCCTCTCCCCACCCCCTGCAACCTGCCAGGGTGGTAGCTCCATCTCCTTCTTCAAGAATCAGGCCACATACAGATTCCCATGCAGTCCTTATGGTCCTTGAAGCATGCATTTGTCATGCCAGGACCAATGGGAGGATGGGCACAGGACCATGTGCGCTGCATAGAAAGGTCTGTGAACATCCCAGAGCAGCCTTGTGCCCTGTGCCAGCTGCCTGCCCCTGGGTGGGAGCTTACCAAGCTAATGGGGATAAAAAGACACCAGAGGGGACAGAGACCATTATCCCTGGGTTAGTCACCTGTAACTGGTGACCAATTCATGCAGACTTAGTGAATACTTTGCTGTGTGGGTCCTCTGGGGAGCAGATACTGAGATGGAGTTAGGAGGGCAAGGGAAGGGGGTGGGATTGGACAGAGGGCACCATAAGCAGAGCTCCGGGTCCAACTGCCTGTCAGAAGAGAACCTTGTTGGACAGAATAGTCCTAAGCCTACTGCCTTGCTTAGCTGCTGGCCACCAGAGAGGAGAGTGACCTTGGTCTGAAAGCTGTTGAGGGGACCTTAAAGTATTACTAACAGATGGGCACTGTCCAGTAAGTTCTTTGTTTTTTTTCTTTTTTGAGACAGAATCTCACTCTGTTGTCCAGGCTAGAATGTGGTGGCGTCCTCCTAGCTCATAGTAACCTCAGACTCCTGGGTTCAAGCGATTCTCTTGCTTCAACCTCCTAAGTAGCTGGGACTATAAGCACCTGCCACAACGTTCAGGGACCCTGGCAAGAATGAGTCTTTTTTTTCTTTTTTTGAGACAGAGTCTATGTCGCCCTTGGTAGAGTGCTGTGGCATCACAGCTCACAGAAACCTCAAGCTCTTAGGGTTAAGCTATTCTCTTGCCTCAACTCCCAAGTAGCTGGAACTACAGGCACCTGGACAATGCCCAGCTATTTTTTGTTGCAATTGTTATTGTCATTTAGCTGGCCTCAGCCAGGTTTGAACCTGCCATCTTCAGTGTATGTGGCTGGCACCATAACCACTGTGCCATGGGTGCCAAGCTGAATGAGTCCTTTATTGAAGAGTCTCATACCCTTGCCCCAACCAGTCATGCTGGGCCAGGCTCTATGTCAGGTGCCCTGGGCCACAGAAGTAAAACCTTTAGCATGGGTCCTCTTTGGCCCCTCCTTAAGTGGAGCATAAAATGTCACCCTGTGCAAGAAAAGGAATGTTAACAATGTTTCTGGGTGGATTTTTTTGTTTTAAATTTTATGTAGACATAGCTTTAATGAAAAGTTGCCCTCCACTCAGCCTCACCCAATGTTAACATCTTACATAATGATAGCACAATGATCAAAACAAATAAATTAACATTAGTACAAGACTGTAAATTCCAGGCTTTATTTGGATTTGACCAGTTTTTCCACTAAGGTCCATTTTCTGGTCAGGATGCAACCGGGCATCCCACATTGCATTTGGTTCTCATGGCTCTTGAGTCTTGTCTTTCATGATTCCCTTTTTTTTTTTTTTTTTTTTTTTTTGAGACAGAGTCTCACTGTGTCACTCTTGGTAGAGTGCTGTGGTGTCCCAGCTCACAGTAACCTCAAACTCTTGGGCTTAAGTGATTCTCTTGCCTCAGCCTCCCTAGTAGCTGGGACTACAAGTGCTCATCACAACTCATGACTCATTTTTGGATGAGTACTGGTCCTGTAGTTTGTAGGGCATCCCTCAGCTGTAAGAGGCTTATACAGTATGAGGAAGGCACTGTAGCGATGTACCCTTCATGCATATTTGGGCTACATAGTACAAATGGATTTCATATGCTCTCAGAGCATATGAAATATGATACATATTTTCTTCTGGTCCCATTTCTTACTTAGGGTGAACACATGATTTTACATCACTATACTTAAATTATCATGACAGGCCTCACTCTCCTTTCACCAATTAAGGAAAACTGACATCTAAAGCAGATTGAAGATCACACTGATAAGGGCCAGGAGTAAATGTGAATGTAGGTCCCCTGACGCCAAATTCCAGAATCTCACAACACCCAACTCTTAAAGGTTAATTTCATCCACTTGTTTATGCATGCTTACATTCATTAGTACTGGGCACCTCAATCCCTTGGTTAAGGTGGTGTCTGCCAGGTTTCTCCACTATAAAATTGCTACTTTCTTCTTTTATTTATTTCTTTATTTTTTTGAGACAGAGCCTCAAGCTGTTGCCCTGGGTAGGGTGCTGTAGCATCACAGCTCACAGCAACCTCCAGCTCCTGGGCTTAAGCAATTCTCTTGCCTCAGCCTCCCAAGTGGCTGGGACTACAGGCACCCACCACAATGCCCGGCTATTTTTTGATTGTAGTTGTCATTGTTTGGCATCCATTGGTGTAACAGTTACTATTCTGCTGTTGTGATGGTGACTTTTCTATTTCTCTCTTTCGTTTTACATTTAATATAGTAATTAGAATTCTGTCCCTTTTTCTTCATTTATTTAGTTATATAGTCATTTGCCTTTATCAGTGTGGACTTGTATATTTCTTCTATGGGTCATAATCCAATATTAACATTATTTTAAAATTTCACATATAATAAAGTTCATTCTTTGTGGTATACAATTTTGATGGTTTCCACAAATGAAGAGAATTATTCCAGTCCTGATAAAGCGCTCTGGGTGATTTTTATTTTATTTATTTATTTATTTGAGACAGAGTCTCACTTTGTCATCCTTAGTAGAGTGCCATGGTGTCACAGGTCATAGCAACCTCAAATTCTTGGGCTCAAGTGATTCTCTTGACTCAGCCTCCCAAGTAGCTGGGACTACACGCACCCACCACAATGCCCAGCTATCTGGACAATTTTTAAAAGCTATAATTTAGGATTGGTGCCTGTACTCAGTGGTTAGGGTGCTGGCCACATGCACCAGGGCTGGTGGGTTCAAACCCAGCCCAACCCTACTAAATTAAAAATAGCCAGGCATTGTGGTGGGTACCTGTAGTCCCAGCTACTAGGGTGGCTGAGGCAAGAGAATCCCTTGAGTCTAAGAGTTTGAGGTTGCTGTGAGCTATGATGATACAGCACTCTACAGAGTATTACAAAGCAAGACTGTTGCAATAAAAAAAAAAAGCTATAATTCTTTCATTAAAAGATTTTTCAGGGGACAGCACGTGTGGCTCAAAGGAGTAGGGTGCCATCCCCATATACTGGAGATGGCAGGTTCAAACCCAGCCCTGGCCAAAAACTGCAAAAAAAAATTTTTTTTTCTTCGGGAGGCAAGATGGCCAACTGGAGCCAACTTTCCACATAGCTACCCATTCAGAAGGAGAGTTAAAGGACAAAAGTTTAGCAAGTAATCTGATGGTTTGGAGCTGAATCAAGAGAGAAGGTTGAAGAACACACATCAACCCTGCTGAGGCGAGCTGTAACCCCAAGGATACCAACAATGGGTACAAAATCCATCACCAAGAGGACGGGAGTCGCCTCCCTTATGAGAACAGCTCGCAGTATACTTTTTACAAGCAAGCAAGCAGAGTTCAACATCCTCCCATTTTATCCCATGGGAGAGACCCTCTAAAAACCAGACCTCCTTCCCCTACTAGGGTGCCATGGCACTTTCCTGCCAGGCATAAAGCTGTATATATTCTCTACCTGCAATACTGAACTCCCAGCACTCCCCTCCACTTTCACTCCTAGGTCTGGAGGCTCGTCCCCCATGGAGTCCAGCTTCTTGGGCATTTTCTCAAGAGCTGTGGACAGGGCATGGGCTGTTGCAGTTCTGTGCTGATTCTGCGGCATGGAGGTAAGGAGAAAATGGTGGACTGAAGGAACTATACAGGAAAGGGAGAGGTGGTGCCCCACTTTTCTCCTCCCCCCACTGCACAGAGCAGCAGTGGGAACAATAGGCTCACGCCCCTGGGGATATTTTTGAAGGACATTCCCTGTCTCTCTGGGCAACCAGAGAAAGCCAGGCATCTTCTCTGGTGGCAGGCACTGGCAGGATAGATCTGGGATGGTAACGCAGGCCCTGTGAGTAAAGGGCCTTATTGTAAATAAGATGCCTGAGGCGGTACTGGCCTGGGTGGAGTGAGGTGGGATGGAGAAGTGAAGACGTATGCGCAGAGATGGCACACTTCCAAGGGTGCACTGAGTTAGAAGTGCCTCTTTAGTGAACCTAAGAAACACACACAGCCCTTAGGGGATCATAGCTGAGACAAAGGCAGGCTGGCCAGGGCTGGAACTCCAAGCTGAGTGTAAGCTCTAACCGCATCCACCCCACACAGACTGCAGGGGAAACAGAAACACCAGCTTAGTGGCACAGACTGGGGCTGAGTCACAGTTTCTGTGAACTCAAATAGCTCCTGGTCCACAGGGGAATATAGCCAGGACAGAATCACAAATTCTGCACAAATATAAGTGTCAGCAACATCAATCGGGGCAGGGCTGGAACTGAGTGAACCGCCCCAGCTTCCATTAACCACCTGAGGTTGTCAGGCCTCAGCTTCCCCTGCCGGATGGTGGCAGAGTGTGGAGGCCTGGCTGAGGAGACATAAGATCTCTCTGTGACTCAGGCAGGCTCAAACCCCTGGAGCATCTGCTCATTGGAAGGAATTGGGTCATAGCCCTGTGGGATTACCAGTGACTGGGTGTGACAGAAGTACAAGGTGGGGAAGGAGGCATCAACCTTCCCAGACTAATTTGTTTGCTTGCGGGGGGGGGGGGAGGTCCTTATGACTTAATGGATCACCATAACAAGTCATACTCGGGCTGCCAGCAGATCCCTGCTATCTAGTTGCCAGAGACCTTTTGAACTCCCTCACTTGAGACAGGGTACTGACTGGGACAATTGATTTGGCTCTCTCAGACTGGACCAATCACCGGAGAACTATCCAAAGTGGTACCCTGGGTGTGTGGTTGTGGGAGGGTTTGATTTCCTTTTCCTTTTGTTGCCTGTGGGGGGGTGGGGGGGGAGGACACTTAATTGCTGGTATTTATCCGCAGCTGAGACTTCAGGGTAGGACAGAGACCAGCTGAAAACAAGATAAGGCCACTTAGCCCCACCACACCAAGTAAGTCCCCAGTGTCTCACACTGTAGCACTGTATGAGTCCTTTGCAAAGCTCTAGGGGAAAAGGTACAGACACCAGTCATAGCTCTTGGGCAAAGGGCTGGTTAATCACTACTCCAGGAGCCCCCCAACCCAACTTTACCTTATCTGCTCATCTAGCCAAACGGTGTAAAATAATCTTGAGGCAGGATCAGTGGAAAAACTCTGCAATGATACAGCAGACACAACTGAAGATCCCATTCATAGACAAATAGCTGAGATGTCAGAAATCAAATTCAGAGTCTGGATTGTAAATAAGATTAATAGAATGGAGGTAAAGTTGGAATTAGAAATTCAAGAAGCATTTCAAAAGTTGTCTCAAGAATTCAATGAATTCAAAGACAAAATCACCAAAGATTTTGACACATTGAGATAAGAATTTGTAGCCCTCAACAATCTGAGAAATACATTAGAATCCCTCAGTAACAGAATGCAGTAAGCAGAAGAAAGGTTTTCTGACATTGAAGACAAAGCTTTTGAATGCTTCCAGGCGCTCAAAGAGGAAGAGAAATGGAGAGCAAAAATGGATCATTCTCTCAGAGAGCTTTGGGATAATTCAAAGAAGAGTAATATTGGCCTTATAGGAATTTCTGAAGGTGATAAAATTGCTTCGCAAAGCATAGAGGCCCTTCTTCATGAGATTGTGAAGGAGAACTTTCCAGACATACCAAGAGATTCTGAAATTCAGATAGCAGACAGTTTCAGAACCCCAGCACAACTCAACCTGAATAAGACATCCCCCAGGCACATCATAATTAACTTCACTAAAGTTAATGTGAAAGAGAAAATTCTAAAAGCAGCCAGACGTAAGAAAACTATAACCTACAAGGGGAAGAATATTAGAAAGACTGTAGATCTCTCTGCCGAAACCTTTCAAGCTAGAAGAGGGTGGTCATTGACTTTTAATCTCCTAAAACAAAATAACTTTCAACCCAGGGTCCTATATCCAGCTAAACTGAGTTTCATTTATGATGGAGAAATTAAATACTTTAATGACATTCACATGTTGAAGAAATTTGCCATAACTAAACCAGCTCTCCAGGATATTCTCAGACTTATCCTCCACCACAAAAGTAAACTCACTCAGAAACTTTTGATCAAATTCCAACTTCCACAGTGACGAAAGGATTAAAAATGTCCACTGTACTTTTGAAAAACTCAATACCCTAAATTCTACCAGGTTTATCAATATTCTCAATGTGAATGGCTTAAATTGTCCTCTAAAGAGACACAGGTTGGCTGGCCTACAAAAACTCAGGCCAGATATCAGCTGCATACAAGAATCTCATCTTACCTTAAAGATAAATATAGACTCAGGGTGAAGGGATGGTCATCTATATTTCAAGTAAATGGAAATCAGAAAAAAGCAGGTATTGCAATTTTATTCACAGATACAATAGGCTTTAAACCAACAAAAGTATGGAAAGATAAGGATGGTCACTTCATATTTGTTAAGGGTAACACTCAATATGATGAGATTTCAATTATTAACATTTACGCACCTGACCAGAATGCGCCTCAATTTATAAGAGAGACTCTAACAGACACGAGCAACTTGATTTCCTCCAGCTCCATAATAATCAGAGATTTTAACACTCCTTTGGCAGTGTTGGATAGATCCTCCAATAAGAAGCTTAGCAAAGAAATTTTAGATTTAAACTTAACCCTTCAACATTTGTATTTAACAGACATCTACAGAACATTTCATCCTGACAAAACTGAATACACATTCTTCTCATCATCAGCCCACAGCACATACTCCAAAATTGGTCACGAGTCTAACCTCAACAAATGTAAAAGAATAGAAATTATTCCTTGCATCTTCTCAGACCATTATGGAATAAAAGTTAAACTCAGTAACAACAGGAATCTGCATACTCATACAAAAACATGGAAGCTAAATAAACTTATGCTGAATGATAGCTGAGTCATAGATAAGATTAAGAGAGAAATTACCAATTTTTTGGAACAAAACAATAATGTAGACATGAATTATCAGAACCTCTGGGATACCACAAAGGCAGCCCTAAGAGGGAAATTTATAGCACTGCAAGCTTTCCTCAAGAGAATGGAAAGAGAGGAAGTTAACAACTTAATGGGACATCTCAAGCAACTGGAAAAGGAAGAACATTCCAATCACAAACCCAGCAGAAGAAAAGAAATAACCAAAATTAAAGCAGAATTAAATGAAAACAAAAGAATAATACAACAGATCAATAAATCAAAAAGTTGGTTTTATTGACTTTTTTGAAAAGGTCAATAAAATAGACCTTTGGCTAACCTAACCAGGACAAAAAGTAAAATCTCTAATTTCATCAATCAGAAATGGTAATGATGAAATAACAACAGACTCCTCAGAAATTCAAAAAATACTTAATGACTATTACAAGAAACTTTATTCTCAGAAATATGAAAATCTGAAGGAAATTGACCAATACTTGGAAACATGCCACTTTCCAAGACTTAGCCAGAATCAAGTGGAAATGTTGAACAGGCTTATATCAAGTTCTGAAATAGCATCATCTATACAAAATCTCCCTAAAAAGAAAAGTCCAGGACCAGATGGCTTCACATCAGAATTCTACCAAACTTTTAAAAAGGAAGTAGTACCTATATTACTTAACCTTTTCCAAAACATAGAAAAAGAAGGAATACTTCCCAACACATTATATGAAGCAAATATCACCCTGATACCCAAACCAGGAAAAGACCCAACATGAACAGAAAATTATAGACCAATACTCTAATGAATATATATATTTTTTGAGATAGAGCCTCAAGCTGTCCCCCTGGGTAGAGTGCCGTGGCATCACAACTCACAGCAACCTCCTGGGCTCAGGTGAGTCTCCTGCCTCAGCCTCCCAAGTAGCTGGGACTACAGGTGCCTGCCACAACACCTGGCTATTTTTTGGTTGCAGCCATTGTTATTTGGGGGGCCCGGGCTGGATTCAAACCCACGACCTTAGGTGTATGTGGCTGGCGCCCTAGCCACTTGAGCCACAGGCCCCAAGCCTCTAATGAATATTGATGCAAAAATGTTCAGTAAGATCCTAGCAAACAGAATCCAACAACACATTAAACAAAGTATACATCACAACCAGGTGGGTTTCATCCCAGGGTCCCAAGGATGGTTCAATATACGTAAATCCATAAATATAATACATCACATAAAAAATTAAAAAACAAAAGCCATATGATTCAATCAATGCAGAAAAAGCTTTGACAATATCTAGCATCCTTTCTTTTCTTTTCTTTTTTTTTGTTTGTTTTTTGAGACAGAGCCTCAAGCTATCCCCCTGAGTAGACCTGGGTAGACTGCTGTGGCATCACAGCTCACAGCAACCTCCAACTCCTGAGCTCAAGCGAGTCTCCTGCCTCAGCCTCCCAAGTAGCTGGGACCATAGGCACCCACCACAACACCCATCTATTATTTGGTTGCAGCTGTCGTTGTTTGGCAGGCCCAGACTGAATTTGAACCCGCCACCTTAGGTGTATGTGGCTGGTGCCTTAGCCACTTGAATCACAGGCGCTGAGCCCAGCATCCTTTCTTGATCAGTACGCTTAAGAAAATAGGTATAGAAGGAACATTGCTTAAACTGATAGAGGCCATCTACAACAAACCCACAGCCAGTATCATATTGAATGGAGTAAAACTGAAATCATTTCCACTCAGATCAGGAACCAGGCAAGGATGCCCACTGACTCCACTGCTTTTTAACATTGTAATGGAAGTCTTAGCCATCACAATTAGCGAAGAAAAGGTGATCAAGTGTATCCATATAGGGTCAGAAAAGATCAAACTTTCATTCTTTGCAGATGATATGAAAACACGAGGGATTTGACTACCAAACTCTTAGAAGTGATCAAGGAATACAACAGTGTCTCAGGTTACAAAATCAACACTCATAAATCCATAACCTTTATATATGCCAACAATAGTCAAGCTGAAAAAAGTCAAGGACTCGAATATTCCATTCACAGTAGTGCCAAAGAAAATGAAATATTTGGGAGTTTACCTAACAAAGGATGTGAACGATCTCTATAAAGAGAACTATGAAATTCTAAGGAAAGAAATAACTGAAGATGTTAAAAAATGGAAAAACATACCATACTCATGGCTAGGAAGAATCAGCATTGTTAAAATGTTCATACTATCCAAAGCAATATAATTTTTTTTTTTTTGAGACAGAGCCTCAAGCTATCCCCCTGGGTAGAGTGCCATGGCATCACAGCTCACAGCAACCTCCAACTCTTGGGCTTAAGCAAGTCTCTTGCCTCAGCCTCCCAGGTAGCTGGGACCACAGGCACCCACCACAATGCCCGGCTATTTTTGGTTGCAGCCATCATTGTTGCTTGGTGGGCCCCGGCTGGATTCGATCCCGCCACCTTGGGTGTACAGGGCTGGCGCCTTAGCCACTTGAGCCACAGGTGCCGAGCCACAATATACAATTTTAATGCAATCCCTGTTAAAGCACCACTGTCATACTTTAAAGATCTCTAAAAAATAATACTCTGTTTTATATGGAATCAGACAAAACCTTGAATAGCCAAGACATTATTCAGAAATAAAAAGGAACAGGAGGAGTTACACTACCAGACCTCAGACTATACTATAAATCAATAGTGATCAAAATAGCATGGTACTGGCACAAAAACAGAGAGGTAGATATATGGAACAGAATAGAGAACCAAGATATGAACCCAGATACTTACCATTATTTGATCTCTGACAAGCCAATTAAAAACATTCAGTGGGGAAAAGATTGCCTATTTAACACATGGTGTTGGGTGAACTGGCTGGCAGCCTGTAGAAGACTGAAACTGGACCCAGACCTCTTACCATTAACTAAAATAGACTCACTGGATTAAAGATTTAAGCTTAAGACATGAAACTATAAAAATACTAGAAGACAATGCAGGGAAAACTCTTGAAGAAATTGGCCTAGGTGAATATTTTATGAGGAGGACCCACTGGGCAATTGAAGCAACATCAAAATGATGGCTGCAACCAAAAAATAGCCAGGCATTGTGGTGGGCACCTGTGGTCCCAGCTACTTGGGAGGCAGAGGCAGGAGACTTGCTTGAGCCCAGGAATTGGAGGTTGCTGTGAGCTGTAATGCCACAGCACTCTACTCAGGGGGACAGCTTGAGGCTCTGTCTCAAAAAAAAAAAAAATACACGACTGGGCCCGGATGGACCTAAAAAGCTTCTGCACAGCCAAGAACACAGTAAGTAAAGCAAGCAGACAGTCCTCAGAATGGGAGAAGATATTTGCAGGTTATGTCTCTGACAAAGGTTTAATAACCATAATTCACAGAGAACTCAAACATATTAGCAAGAAAAGAACAAGTGATGCCATCTCAGGGTGGGCAAGGGACTTGAAGTGAAACTTCCCTGAAGAAGACAGGCACACATCCTATAGACACATGAAAAAAATGCTCATCATCCTTAATCATCAGAGAAATGCAAATCAAAACTACTTTGAGATATCATCTAACTCCAGTAAGATTAGCCCACATTACAAAATCCCAAAACCAGAGATGTTGGCGTGGATGTAGAGAAAAGGGAACACTTCTATATTGCTGGTGGGAATGCAAACTAATACATTCTTTTTGGAAAGATGTTTCTAGAACACTTAGAGATCTAAAAATAGACTTGCCATTGGATCCTACAATTCCTCTACTAGGTATATATCCAGAAGATAAAAAATCACACTATAACAAAGATATATGTACCAGAATGTTTATTGCAGCCCAATTCATAATTGCTAAGTCATGGAAGAAGCCCAAGTGCCCATTGACCCATGAAGGATCAATAAATTGTGGTATATCTACACCATGGAATATTATGCAGCTTTAAAGAAAGATGAGGACTTTACCTTTTACATGTTTACATGGATGGAGCTGGAACATATTCTTCTTAGCAAAGTATCTCAAGAATGGAAGAAAAAGTATCCAATGTACTCAGTGTTACTATGAAACCAATTTATAGCTTTCTTATGAAGGCTATAACCCAATTATAGCCCAAGAAGAAGGGGAAAGGGGAGAGGAAGGGAAGGGGAGGGGGAGGATGGGTGGAGGGAGAGTAATTGGTGGTACCACACCTATGGTGCATCTTACAAGGGTACATCTAAAATTTACTAGGTATAGAATACAAATGTCTTAACACAATAACTAAAAAAATGCTGTGAAGTCTATGTTTACCAGTTTGATGAAAACATTTCAAATTGTATATAAAACCAGCACATTGTACCCCATGATTACATTCATGTACACAGCTATGATTTAATAAAAATACATTTTTTCCCTGTTTTATTTATTTATTTATTTTTTGAGACAGAGCCTCAAGCTGTCACCCTGGGTAGAGTGCCATGGCATCACAGCTCACAGTAACCTCCAACTCCTGGACTCAAGTGATTATCCTACCTCCACCTCCCAAGTAGCTGGGACTACAGGCACCTGCCACAATGCCTAGGTATTTTTTGGTTGTAGCCATCGTTGTTGTTTGGTGGGCCTGGGCTGGATTCGAACCTGCCAGCTCAGGTGTATGTGGCTGACACCTTAGCTGCTTGAGCCACAGGTGCCAAGCCTTTTTATGTATTTATTTTTTTGAGACAGAGTCTCACTATGTCACCCTTGGTAGAGTGCCATGATGTCACAGCTCAGAGCAACCTGAAACTCTCAGGCTTAAGTAATTCTCTTGCCTCAGGTTCCCAAGTAGCTGGGACTATAGGCGCCCGCCACAATGCCTGGCTATTTTTTTGTTGCAGTTGTCATTGTTGCTTTAGCAGGCTGGGGCTGGGTTTGAACCTGCCTGCCAGCATCCTAACCACTGAGCTACTGGTGCCAAGCCCCAGCTTTTTTGTTTTTTCTTTCCTTTTCTTTTTTTGGATACAGAGTATCACTATGTTGCCCTCAGTAGAATGCTGTGGTGTCAAAGCTCACAGCATCCTCAAACTGTTGGGCTTAAGCAATTCTCTTGCCTCAGCCTCCCAAGTAGCTAGGACTACAGGCACCCACCATAACACCTGGCTATCTTTTTTTTTTTTGAGACAAAGCCTCAAGCTGTCACCCTGGGTAGAGTGCCGTGGCATCACAGCTCATAGCAACCTCCAACTCCTGGGCTCAAGCAAGTCTCTTGCCTCTGCCCCCAGGTAGCTGGGACCACAGGCGCCCGCCACAAGCTGGCTATTTTTTGGTTGCAGCCATCATTGTTGTTTGGCGGGCCTGGGCTGGATTCGAACCCACCACTTTAGGTGTATGTGGCTGGCGCTTTAGCCACTTTAGCCACAGGCGCTGAGCCCTGGCCATCTTTTTCTTGCAGTTGTCATTGTTGTTTAGCTGACCCAGGCCAGGTTCAAACCCACCAGCCTGGGTGTATGTGGCCAGCACCCTACCCACTTTGCCACCCAGCTTTTTTCTTCTTTATAAATTATTTGAGGGCCAGGCAAGGTGGTTCTTGCTTGTAATCCTAGCACTTTGGGAGGCCAAGGTGGGTGGATTGCCTGAACTTACTGGTTCAAGACCAGCCTGAGCAAGAGTGAGACCCCATCTCTAAAAATAGCCAGGCATTGTGGTGGGCACCTATAGTCCCAGCTACTTGGGAGGCTGAGACAAGAGAATCGCTTGAACCCAGTAATTTTCTTTCTTTCTTTTTTTTTTAAATAATTAATTATTTTTTATTAAATCATAACTTTGTACATTGATGCATTTATGGGTGAACCCAGGAGTTTGAGGTTGCCGTGAGCTGTGATGCCACAGCATTCTATCGAGGGTGACAAAGTGAGACTCTGTCTCAAAAAAAAAATTTTTTTTAAGATTTGTTTATTTATTGATAGAGTCTTACACTGTTGCCCAGGCTAGAGCCAGGGCATCAGCCTAGCTCATAGCAATCTCAAACTCCTAGGCTGAAGTGAGCCTCTTGCCTCAGCCTCCTGAGTAGCTGAGACAACAGGCATGCATCACCATGCCCAGCTAGTTTTTCTATTTTTAGTAGAGATGGGATCTCTTGCTCAGGCTGGTCTTGAACTTCGGAACTCAAGGAGTCATTGTGCCCCAGCCTCCCAGAGTGCAAGGGTTACAGGCAAGAGCCACCGTGCCTAGCTCCAACTTTTTTCCTTAATGAACATGTACTATTTTTGTTTTCTAAAACCTAATTTGTGTGTTAACTTTTGCATTAGAATATATTTGTACTGTTTACAGCGGAAAAGAAGTTGAAGGGCATATAATGAAATATCATTCCCCAGTCCCTTGTTCCTCTCTCTGGAGGAACAAATGTTACTGGTTTCTTCTGTGTCCTTCCTGAGATATTTTCCATGGATGTAGCAAAGAGATATGTCTGCTCTCCACCCACTTACCTTGTAGACATTTTGAGACAAGAGTCTCACTATGTCACCCTCAGTAGAGTGCTGTGCATCACAGCTCACAGCAACCTCAAACTCCTGAGCTTAAATGATTCTCTTGCCTCAGCCTCCCAAGTAGCTGTGACTACAGGTACCTGCTACAATGCCTGGCTATTTTTTGGTTGCAGTTACCGTTGTTGTTTAGCAGATCTGGGCATGGCTTGAACCCACAAGCCCCAGTGTATGCGGCCAGTGCCCTAACCACTGAGCTATGGGCGCCAAGCCTAAAAAGTGTCTTTTTTTTTTTTTTTTGAGACAGAGCCTCAAGCTGTCACCCTGGGTAGAGTGCCACGGCATCACAGCTCACAGCAACCTCAAACTCCTGGGCTCACGTGATTCTCTTGCCTCCACCTCCCAAGTAGCTGGGACTACAGGCACCTGCCACAACGCCTGGCTATTTTTTTGGTTGTAGTTGTCATTGTTGTTTGGTGGGCCCAGGCTAGATTCGAACCCACTGGGTCAGGTGTATATGGCTGGCACCTTAGCCACTTGAGCCACAGTTGCCAAGCCAAAAGTGCCCTTTTTTTTTTAAGGGCTGCTACATTGTATCCCAATATGTGGATGCAGAATAATTTACCTATTCCCCTACTGATAGAATTACACTTTAATAAACACTGCTGCAAAGAAAACTTTGTACATATGCCATTTTGAGTCAGAAGCTATGTGGATTTATATCTGAGTAGCAATTGCTATCAAACCTCCACAAAGGTGACACCAATTTACATTCCTAGCAGCCATGCATGGCAGCAGTTTAAGTGGGAGTTTGTTCTGAAGACTGACTATAGGGGAGTGTTCAGTGCGTGGTAACTCTTTGAACCGTACACTTACGTATAAGTGTGCTTTGGGCACTTTTCTGTGTGTATGTTGTACTTCCATAAAAAGTTTTTAAAAACTCAATAAAAATTCAAGTTAAAACAACAGCAAAATCATGCCCTTTAGTTGGGGGTGGGAGGAGAAGCATGGGGAGAAAGAGCTGGTTACCCTCCAGTCCACTCTGGGCTGTCCCTTAGGCCTGAAATGCCAACAAGGCTGAGTATCTGATGATGGGAGCAGGAGCCTAGAGCAGAGAGGCCCTCACTGGTGACAGCCCTCCTGTGGCATTACTTCCTCCAAGCATCATGTAGCAACATATCACTTTGACAACCCCTTGTGAAGGACACCCTGGTACAGCAAGAGAATGTGCTTGGAGAGATGAGTGGTTCTGTTCATATGGACCTAGTAAGTCTACCTGCTGTCCTGCCAGAGATCCAGAGATCATCTGTGGAAACTTGGGTCCAAGGTTCAGCCCCTTCCACCTCTTCAGACTGGTTCTGTCCCCATGCTGCCTCTGAAATAACACGGGTCCGGGCCACTCCTCAGCATGGGCAACAACAGCTCTTTCCAGTTGTATCTTAGGTTTCCTACCCTGTCCTTCTGGAAACTTGATCAGGGGTCACATGTAGCTGGACAGTTTCTCAAGACTTCCTTGCATCAGATGGGAAGATTCCTCAGATTTGAGATCCTGAAAGAACACACAGGTAAATGTTAGAACCAAAGGGATGGAGGTGAATATGGAGAGGGACAGAGTGAGAAGCTCAGGAGCTCTTTAGGTTTATTTACTCTGGGCTCAGATCCCAGCTGTGAAATTTATATGTCGCTTATGAGCCTCAGCCTCAGTTTACTCACCTCTGAATGGAGATGGTAAGTTTTAACTCATAGGGTGATGAGGAGTCAGTGAAATGGGTATGCACAGTGCCAGAACTCAGCCTGGAATAGTGGTTATTGGGGGTGATGAAATGGGAAGGTGAGAAAAGAGGTCAACACACGTACAAATGTTGGTTCAGTTAAATGAAGCTCCCTTCTGTCTTCTGGTTAGACCCAGATAGATGTCTTTTAACTGGAAAAGGCTCCAAAAATAAGGATCAGATAGGATAGTGAGGGGTCTAGACATGTCCAGTAAGAAAAGGGGAAAGGGATTCAGTGCTGCTTAGGCAGCCAAAGAGTGTGGGGCTACAGGCAAGACACCATTGCCTCCCACGTCCAGAGGGCAGCCACGAAGGAGCAAGGACTACTTTTGCTCTTCATTCCTTCCTGCATCCATGATCTTCCACCTCAGGTGATTGTCCTTCACTCTTTATTTATTTTTTGAGACAGAGTCACATTCAGTCTCCTTGGGTAGAGTGCCGTGGCATCATCATAGCTCACAGCAACCTCGAAGTTTTGGGCTCAAGTGATCCTCTTGCCTCAGCCTTCTGAGTAGCTGGGACTATAAGTGCCCACTGCCATGCCCAGCTAGTTTTTCTATTTTTGGTAGAGACTGGGTCTCGCTGGTGCTCAGGTTGGTCTCGAACTCCTGAGCTCAAGCAATCTACCTAACCTCCCAGAGTGCTAGGATTCAGGCATGAGACACCTCACCCAGCCCCTTTACTCCGTCTTTAGAATTTCCTTTATAGTGTAAGGGTCTGCTGATGGCATACTCTCTCAATTTTGGTTCGAAAAATGTCTTTTACTTTTCATCCTGAAAGATATTTCTCTGAGTATAGAATTCCTGAATAGCAATAATTTTTTTTTTTTTGAGATGGAGCCTCAAGCTATCCCCCTGGGTAGAGTGCCATGGCATCACAGCTCACAGCAACCTCCAACTCCTGGGCTCAAGCGAGTCTCCTGCCTCCGCCTCCCAAGTAGCTGGGACCACAGGCGCC